>JANHGN010024777.1:75689-107640 GCA_024605025.1 Megaceryle maxima
GAAGCAGGGCTCCAAATGTGTAGCTGATCCCCCCCCCCACCCCGCCTCTTTTCTCCTCCTCGTCTCGCTCCTTTTGACAGTTTCTGAACTGGTGTGCTGTGGCTTGTCGTGAATGGGGATTCTGTGATTAAACAGGAGATGTGCGGTTTGCTGGTGACTTATTCACTCTCTCGCGCTCTCTGTTTCCCCTTAATTCATTTAAGTGTATCTTAAAAATATTTCCTCGTGAAGCGGATGATCTCGTAGGTGCTTCTGTTTCTTGAAGGTGCACAACTTTGCAGAGGATGTCTCTGCTCCCGTGGATTCTCCTGAGCTGCCCCGCGGCACCAGAATAAAACGGTGCAATCAGAGATACTCCCCCCCCCCCCTTTTTCTGTGGCTAGCTGCCAAGCCCTCTCCTGCCTCAGACCGTTTCTTTTAGTTGTGCGGGTCAGCTCTGAAGGTACTTAGGGTGGTGGAAGTTTGGCGTCAGCTCGGTGGTGCCCGAGTCGCCCCGGCGGCGGGAAGCGGCCCCGGCGGCGGGCGGGCTGCGCGCTGCCGGGCGTCGCGGAGCGGAGCGGGCAGGGCGCGCTCGCCCGTGCTGCCGCCGCGGGCACGGTGAGGGTCCCCGGCTTCAAACGCCAGCTGAGTTTGTCGAGACGTGCGAGGGGGAGGAGGCTGCCGCTTTAATTACTTGTAAATAATTTATGAAGCGTTGCTCTTACAAGAGGGGGAGCGCGCTAGAGAGGCTTCGCTCGGTAAAAATCACTCAGCGATGGGTAAAAATTAATTAAATAACGCTATGTAATAATACACATGGTTGTTGAAATAAATGATGGGCGGAGAAAAGTACGTGCCCGGGAGCAGCGGCAGCCCCCTCGGCGGCCGCCGCAGGGGCTGGCGCGGCGATGCCGGGCTGCCGGTGGTGGGGAGACCGACTCTCCTCGGACGGAGGGATTTTTGGTTGTAGGTTGGAATATGGCTGATCATGTGTTGGCTTGTGTTTTACAGTATTTTTCCCCTTTTGGCCACACCCCCCCTTCCCAGGCAGCTTCCCACTCAGGGAATCCGCGTACAGTAAGAGCCATCGAGATGACACACGCCGAAACATTTAATTAGAGGCGATTTGCGAGCAGGGAGCGCGCAGTTCGGCAGATGCCGAAGCGAGGAGGAGCGGGCTTGGCCGGAGGAGGCCGGGTGGCCACGGGCGTGTGTGCAGGGAGCACTTGGCTGCGCGGGGTATATTTAGAGCTTGCGAGAGTGGATTTGGAATGCAAGCGCCTTATGTAACGAGGTTAATCAGAAACACTGGAGAAAATTTTCTTAATTTGTCGGGGAGTTTTCTGGATGTTTGCAGAGCGGCCGTAGTTCGCGGGTGTTACACAACGCCCCCCTTCCCCCGCCGCCCCGGCTCTCCCGGCCGAGGGCTCCGGCGGCGCGGGCAGATGGTGCTGCCGGGGAGTGGGGCCGGCGGCAGGGAGCCGGCAGCCGGCTCCGGCGGGCGCGGGGAGGGGGTAACTTTGGGATCCTATCAATTATGTAACGCTCGGCCGTCGTTCCTGTACGGATGCGAAAAGGAGAGGGGGGGCTGGGAAGACGAGGCGGCTCTGCTGGCGAGGGTGTTTTCTTCGCAGTCCCGAATTGTTTAGGCTTTGGTACTGCTAACCTGCTGACCCATATGTCCCTCCTCCCCCGGAATTAAATAAGGAAGGGGGAGGGGGGTCAGGCCCTCGCAGGCACACGCGGACACTCTCCTAGGCTCCCACTCGCCGCACGCAAGCAGGCACTGGGTTATGTAACAGCCTGAACGAAAAAACGAAGGTCAGTGATGGAGGCATCCGTGTGCAACACAATAGCGAGCGCTCTCGGATCCTCTGGCTGTGCGGTTTTTAAAGTGAAATAAAGCTTAGGGCGGTAATTGGAGTGTGGTTTTGAAGGGCTTGGGAGGGAAGAGGGGGGAAGGAGAAGGAGAGGGGCAGGGATTCGAAAAAAAGAAATGTTTGGGTTTTTTCGGATGATGTAATGGAGCTGGCAGAAAATACAAGTCTACTCCTAGAATGCAAACAGGAAGAGAATTGGAGCTGGCAATCTGTGCTAATGTTGTGTAAATTAGCGTATTGGAAATAAATTGACCTACACACTACACACTAGTAGATTATGCTTTTCTAATAGTTAAACCCTGCAGGTACAAAACTGTGCAGGAAAATATGATGATACTAACATTTTGGCCTCTTTGAAATCAGGACTTAATCCATCAAGTGTAAGGTGTCCCTATAAATTTGTGCAAACAAAAAACCCCACAACAAACACACACAAAAACCTATTGAAATAAATTTGATTTCTTGATTTTCTTTCATACAGTCTTTAAAAAAAATATTTATTTATTTTTTTATGGCAACAGTGTGACCTTAATGTGTGACTGGTATAGGTGAAATTATTTTTAGAACAGGTACCTTTATAAGCTCACATGTTCCACTGTGTCCTGACTTCAAGAATCTGTCTGTTTGGGTCATGATTCTGCAATGTGCTTTAAGCAAATCTGGACTCTCGTGCTATCTGTATGGAGTGATACAGATATAGAGATACCTAGATATACATTCATATACACACACCTATCTAACTGTAAAAATCCTTACTTTTTTACTTAGCAAACCTAAAATACTATAAATATTTGTTTCATATCATTTGTTTTTATAGCTGCACCTGCTAAAATGCTGCTTTGATACTTCAGAGTTTATAATAACCAGTTCATGTAGGGAATGAAGAAAATAAAATGGAAGAAAGGGCTGTTGATGAAGAAGTGGGGAAAGTTTGCTGTGGAATAAATTCTAAAGTGAAGCTTTAGCTATTACAATGCTAGCATTTCAGAATATGCTGTTCCTTGATATGCCTACATGTTTGGAATGCCAGATCCTTACATAACTTGATTTTTATTTTGCTAAGGTTATGCTGTTTGTGAAAACATAAATTCAGGAGTTAAAAATTCTCCATTTGAAAAGTGCTTTTGATACCTGATTTATTTAGTATATGGAAACATGTATGCATACCTGCATCTTTTGGAAAATTACCTGGAGTCTGATATCAAAACTGATGGTTAGAAAATGGACACCGTTCATGGAAAAATCAGGAAAGGGTTAAAAAAGCCTGGGCTTCTTCCCCAAAAGGATATTTTTATTGCTGACACTAACTGTTACGATTATCCTAAGAGCAGTCACTGTCCAGCAGGTTGAATTCCAGTCAGTGTGTGTTCTGCAACAAGGGTTTGTGGTTTGCCATGGTTAGTAAAAGGAATACTTCACTAACCAGCTCTGGCCCTGGACTGCAACTATTAAGTGCCATTCTTTTCACTTTGCAGGTTTTGACATCCATGGAGTTCTTCCCATGCTTCAGTCTAAGGCTTAATGTGCTGCTAGACCCTTTAAAACCAGCTGTAATTGAATAAACTAGATTTTAATAGAGAACTATTGTCTCATTAAAAATGAAAAGTATATAAAAAGCCTTTTAATCTGATCAAAAATGCTCTGTTTTTCTGGAACCGAGCTCTTGGTCTCCATGTTAAGTCAATGAAGAGAGAATGTCTTGCAAAAAAAGAAGGGCAGCTCTTACATCATTGAAAAATGCTGTGTGTAAAAATTTTTAGGATGCTTCATAATAATAGAAAGCTGCAGCTCTATAGGTACTTGTTCTTGTTTTCTCTCTTTTGGGGTACTGACAATATTTGCTATTTTCCAGAAGCCTTTGGAATTAATTATCATCACTTCATCCTGATCCTTTCTCTGCTGATAGGTTTATTGTTTGTTTGTTTTTCTGGGGAGGGGGTCCTGCTTTTTGTATTTCCTTTTAATTTTGGTGATGCTCCACAAGTAGGGATGTGACATCATTAATAATGACATGAATAGGTTCATGGTGTTATTTTCTTTGAAAAAATCCTGTACTGCTAGATCTTCTCCATTTCTGGAGCATTTTAATTTTATAAATTTGGATATTTTCTGTAGATTCTTTGTGTTGCCTTTGTCATCATTGAGGGCTGTTCTGTATGCACCACTGATTTAGTCCTATTTTGGTAAATGATGTGCTATGAATCCTTTTAAAGAGTAACATTGTGTTAAATGTTTGTAGCATAGGAGCAATAATAGCAGCAGCTTGTTGTTCTCTTAGGAACAATGCAGTTCTCTTATTTCAATAAACTGTAACCTATTCTCTTATTTTATTTGCTTGAGAAACATCTCAGGAGCTCGTAAACCAGAATGTAAATACTGTTATCATTCGACTAAATGCTGTAATTTTACTAAATAAAGAACATGTTTTGTAATGGAGATTAACAGGCTGTGTGACAATTTCAGTTTTGGGTGTAGAGCTGTGTTTGAATGGAAAGGGCAATTTCAGCTTTGGGAGGTTGTCTGATTTATTTTTTTTGTTTCTAGTATTTCTTTTCTACACTACAAAAATATGTGCAGAGGAAAATGTGAAATGAATCAGTTTATCTCAGTGGATTTAATCTGAGAGCTATCCCACTGAAAAAGAGGGGGGGGACACAACCTAGTTTTAAATAACTGTGATATTTGTATCTCTCTTAAAATTAATTAATGAACAGGTGATCCATTCTCTGCTGAAGTATTTTTAAGAGCATGTTTTCAGTGACCCACAGTTGTAGGAACAGGTGTAAAAAAAAAAAATGGTAAAAATAAAAATTGGAGGTATATCTATATGCAAGGGCAAGTCTGGGTGCTGTGTAGTTTAAGGGTTGTTTACTAACTCTGTGCTACTTTGCTTCTAAACATGAAGCAAAAGGGCTATAGTTGGAGGCAGCAGTAGCTGGCATTGAGCAGTTGTGGAAGGCAGGAAAGGGGAATGCCAAGCCCAGGCAGTTTACAGGGACCTGTCAAAATGGAACAATACGCTTGACTTAGGGCCTTCTATTTCTGTACTTCAAGGTAATTGTCACCTCCTCAGCTGTCTGTCCATCCTAGACCTTGTAGCTCTAGGCACCTGTGCCATCAAAGACTTTGTGTCATCTCAGTTTCTTGGGGCCAGATGTTGGCATGGGGAAGCAGTGGTTGCTTCTCAAGTAGAGCTGATTTTTTCTCTCTCTCTTTCACAGTACACTTACACTTGCAACTGAGCTTGCTAGAGATTGTGTAGTTTTCTGACTTTCTGCGACTTTGGTAGGAGAGGAAGTTCTTAGAAGTAAGATGTTGGGAGAAACTTTTGCATGTGTGGAAGCTTGTACACTTTATATGTAGATTTCTGCTGTCTTGTTTTCTCTTCTCATTGTTTTTTTTAAGTATTTTGTGTTTCACTTATTGCTGAGACAGTCTCCGTAGCCCTGATAACCCTTCTAGAAATGTATTTTACAGAGCTGTTAAAAGTTTTAAGATTATATATACCAACCAACAGCTGGCAGACAGTTCGTGCCTTCTTAGCCGCACAGATTCTTAGCGATGTGTAGCAGAGGGCCTTGCAGACCAGAGTCTATAAATCCTCTACTGTCGCTACATCCTTGTTACACAATTTGTGTCATGAAAGGATTGAACTTCATTTGAAAGATTGTTAGCTTTTTTGGCCCCAGTGTTCTGATAGGAGGCACTTCTACACCTTTGTTGTTCTGATGATTAGAAAGCTTCTCACTCCTAACTAACGCTGTTCACAATTGGTTAGTTCGCTTGCTTCTTTAAATGTTGAGTATAAAATCTCCTTGGACTGAAAATGGAAGAAGCTGGTATTTTATTTGGTGATAGTGCATACATACTGAGCTCTGTTCTGACTCATAGTTTAGCACTTCAGCATATCTGTTGTAGATGGTCTGTGCTGATAGAAACACGACAATAACCGGGCTGTGAATCATGAGGAGTTGCCTGATTTCTTGAATGTAAAGGTTGTAAGTTATTCTTTGTACTCATATATGAATCTCAACTAGGTATGTTTGATTCTTGGCAAGAACTGAGGTCTTCAGAGACTAAATGTATTAGGGAATGCACTTCTATGAAGAAACTGTGGGACTTATTTTGCAGCAGTTTAATCTTATAGGTTAGCCTCATTGCACTATTCATTTGGAAGGATTCCCAGGTGTTTTAAACACTATTGGGAACCATTTTACTTATTACTGAAATTCAGCCACTTCTTGTATGGAATCTGACAGCTGTTTAATGGTGCTCAGCCATGCTAAGCAGATCAGAACAGAAAGTGAAGAATACCATACCTGATTGAAACACTCAGAGGGAGTTTAGGTACAGATAACATAATTATCTGCATTGGAATTGGGTCAAACAGCTCTATTCCTGTAGAAAATTACTAGATATTTTCAGTGACAGTGTATGGTCAAGAAATTGTTTTGAAATACCTTCCTGAAAATGATACCTCCAGCAGTGAGATAATCGACGATCCTGCTGCTTACCCTATTGTGATCACCAGTTGTGGTATGATCAGTGTTTTCTCTGGGTATTTCTGGATGTATTAATTGTTTGGTCCCATGCTGGTATGTGAAATCTTACAGACCAGGTGGGACAACTGGGATGTTGCAGGTCTTGCTTTGTAAGGCAGATTCCTGTTCAGTTGCGTTCTTTAAATAGTGAGCTGAGCTGCTGTATGTGAAATGTGCCCATATTAACAGAGACTTTAAAAATGGTTGTAGGGTACCTGTTGATGCTAAGCCTGCAGGGTGCTGGTATGTGGGTCTCACAGTCTTTTTCTTTTGAGGATATTGGGGAGTATGCTCTTTTCCAGTTGTCTTCAATTTCACTTCCCATGTAATCTAGCAAAACAACAATATAAACAGAAGATCTTTAAAGGGAGTAAAGGAACAAAAGTCAAATTTCACAATCAGCTGAAAGTACATAAATGTGCCAGTAATCATGACCAACTGCAGAGTCTTTCATTTGTAATTTAATCTAATAATTTCTGTGCACTTCTAAAGGAACACGCTATGAAGCTGGCAACTTCTGAGAAATTGCTGTGCTGTTACAAACAGCATTTGAGCTGGCATTATAACAGCATGATAGATAGCGAGATAGAGAACAAAGTTAGCAGTTGAAACTGAGCTGAGCGAAATTGCTAGCAGAATGTGAGAAAGCGGAGTTGGATTATGATAACCTCCCTTGTAGAATCAAATTAAACCTTTTCAAAGGTTTTATTGATTTTTAGTTTGTAGTTGTACTATGTATTTACCTCACATGGGTACACGAGATTAATGAGGCAGGTGTAGTGATCACAAAGTGAAAAACTGTGGTGCTGCTGCTCTTTTTAAACGTTTCATTTTGTACAGACCGTGGGATATTTACAGCATTAATTGACAATATGTCTGTGTGCTTTAGTTCTGCAACCATTTAAATGGATTGAAAGTGTTTAGTATACAGAAGCAGCAGAAATGGAAACTCCTGAACTCCTAGAAGGAGGTTGAACAGAGAGCCCCCCAAAGGTGTTTTTTTTTTTTTTTAATTGCTCACATAAAATCCTTAGTAAAGGCATGCTTGTCCAGAGAGGTGGTTTGTGTGACAAATGGTGAATATATGACCAAGAAGGCTGCAGCTGGCTTTGAAAATGCGGCTGAAAGAGTCCAAAAAGGGGGGAAAAAATAAATAAAAAATTAAAACGCAGAGGTAGACCATTTGGCACAAGTGCTGTCAAGTATGCATCCAGTAGCATTGCCAGCTCCTCACATATGAGAAGAATTTTTTTCCATAGTTATGTAGAAGAGTATGCCATACGCTCGTGAAATACATATATATGCAAAACAGTAGACATCATGGGGAAGACTTAAATTATGTATTAGTAGAGCTTGACTTGACTGTTTTGGCACTGAAGCAAGGTCTGCTAGATACAGTCAAGGATAAAACCAAGGCCAAGGCTTGTGAAATACAGATTATAGGGTTTATTTTCTTCCTGTTGTGGAACTGTGAGAATACTTTAAAGTAGGATTTCCCCTCGTAGTTTCTCTTCAAGAGTAGAGGTGGGAAAAATGCAATTTTATGAACTGATAGATGACTTTTCTGAAGTCTGTACCAAATGTAAATTGGTTAGAGGGCCATGCTGCATTACATCTGTTAACTAAGGGCAGAAGGTAAGCTTTAAACTATTCCTTTGAAAAAACTCTTGAAATTTGATAGGACAGGCTAAAATAGAGCCTTTGTTAATACTTTACTTGAAGTCAAAAACTCTCAGCATAAAGCATGTTCTAAATCCCCTGTATATTAAAAAATAAAATGAATCTGAAAGGAAATTAGGATTTATCAAAGCCCTCTTCTCTGCGTCATACTTCGTTTGTGTAATCTTCAAGAGAATTTTTGTTAGTCATTTGTGTTCTCATTATAGAAGTTAGGAAGGGTCCTTTACTGCCTGGATTGTTGCAGAGAGATCTTTTAAAACTTCTAATGAAATATACTGTGAAATATTAATGTCTGACATCATAGTGTGTCTGAGGTAGTACACGTAAAAGTAAGTCTGTAAGCAAACATACAAGAGCAACTCTTTGCAGGGTTGCTGCTTGGAGGAATATAATGGCTGAAGAAATATGCAATGATGTTGTGCTTTAAGTCTATAAGATTTTTTTTTTTTTTTTTTTTTTTTTTATTGCCTATCTGTCAATGGCCAGCCAGTATTTACACTTTGAGAGTCTTCACAAAAGAAACCAGTAGGTCATTTCTACAGACTTCATTACCATTCAACACTCTTGACATTTGTTAATGGTATATTATTTTCTGTTAAAATCAAGTGTATTTTAAAAAAATAAAGTACTCTGGTTTTCATGAACAGGAAGCTGCAAGAGATCAGATTAAGGTTAGTCGGATGTTAGCAGCACGGAAGCTACCCTTGGCTATTGGGAGAGTTCTGCTCTAATTGCAGAAGACTTGATCCTGGTATATATGTGTGTTTAGTACTAAGCTGTGAATGATTCTGTTGATTTCAGTGATACTACTTCACTGTACAGAGGAGGGGTGTATATGTACTAAAGATCAAGGGAGGGTTCCTAGCAATGAAGAACTGCACTGTGAAATTGTTTAATAAAAATATCAATTTCTAATAGCAATGAAAATTATTTTGGAAAAGAAGATGAGTTAACTGTTGTTTTCCAGATAGGTAGGAGTTGTTATTACTTAGGTAGATACATTGTTACCCTGCTACAATTTTGCTTGCAGGATCATGCTTTGGCTTCCTTGCCGGGCAAGAATTTATATGCTTACTTCAGAACAGCTGTTAGTAGATGAGCAAGAATGTCCTTGTGTACAGAACCTGAGTTGCACTTGTCTGTCACTGTATATGGAATATTCTTGCTAAGATTACTAAAAGTAATCCTAGCTTTGTTCTTACAACAATCAAAAAGTCTTTTCTGTTTCCTGATGGAGAGGAGAAGGGAGAGAACAGGGAACAAACTGTAGGGACTTAACTGCAGAAAACCGAGAAAGCTGATTGTTGAGGTGACGTGTCTTATTGACATTTATCTCTCTAGATTTCGTCTAGTTGTCAAAATCTGTTTATGCTGTCTTGGTGCTTCTAACAGTGTTTGACTTTAATGGAATTCTCTCATTTTTGTTTTGGAGGTAAATTACACTGTACCACCTCATCTTTGTTTTTTTTTTTTTTTTTAAATTCCTGGTTCTAGTTCATGCGAAGTTGCAGTTGTTAAGCTTTTTGACTCTAATGCCATTACCATTACCTGAAATTACCATGTCAGGTCAGCAGTGTACCAGAGATGCTCTGGTGTGACTAGTACTGTGATATCCCAGGCTATAAAAAAGAACAAAGGAAGATAATTTTTTTAAAAAGAGAAGCAAAGTCCTTCAGAAATTCTAGCTAGTCATTGATTTTCCCCAGCAGTGCTTGGAAATAGGCTCAAAGAGTTCAGTCACTAGAATCTTTGATTTCAGTTTTCCAAAGAATGCTCCCCTATTCCACGTTCACCTTAGAGGGTATGAGGACAAAAGATTCTGGATGAAGCCAGGATCAACGGAGCAGCTAGATTTACAGATAGTCATGAGCTTCTGTTTAGCAGATTGTGTTTAGTTCCCATTGCTGGGCTTGTGTTCTAGCTGTGTACTGAAATGGCCGACTGGCATTCCCAAGTCCACCTTCCTGTTGTTTTCAGCACAGTTTAGAGACTGTAGAAACCGCCTTGTCACAGATCTCTGCAATTGGCAGGTCTACTCTGAATTTCTTCCACGTATCCTTTCTTTTCTTTTCCACAGCAGAGTTTCAAAGCGGAATGTCTTCAGGGATTTGAGAGCAAATGATCACAAGTGGCGAGGTGGGGACTCATGCCAATATACTGAAAATATTTTGTTGTGTTGCTTTTCTCTGCACACAGTAGAACTCACACTGGAAGCAAACTCAGCTCTGGAAAGGCAGCAATAGAAAATGTAAAAACAAACCCAGAAAGGAAGTAAGTGAAGCCAAAGGGGGAGCAGGGTAGTTTTGGGTAATGAAGAGTAGAAGAAACATGTGGTACTTAAGGAAGAAGTGTAATGAAAGGGCACAAAGCAAAAATGACTGATCTGGAGAACAGCCTGAAAGAAACCCCATTTAGAAAAAGACTGGATTAGGGGAAGCTACACTGTCTTTTGAGGGGAAGGGGAATTCACTGCCTTATTGCCTCTGGACAATTCATATATTAATAATCTGTGATCTTGTTTTTACTATGGGATGTAATAAAATGTGGTTTAGTGCATGGTGGCGGTCTCAAACAGTTGCCTCTTGCAGATTTGCTTCAGCACCCTATTGTTTCCAATGAGCTCTGACTAAATGCTTTAGCCATAGAAGTTGTGCTAATGTGTTATATGAATTATTTGTCTTATCTTAGTTCTGTGAAATGAGAAGCCCTTTCCTACAGTGTGTTAATTAGATTAAAATGAAAGCCTGTTTTTATGGTCCAGGAGCAGAGGAAATATTTTGAAAAAAAAACCAAACAAACAAAAAAACCAAACCCCAAAACCACACCCCAAACAAACCAAAACAGGAAAAAAAAGGTAAAAAAAAATGTGTTCAAACAGTGAGGTGCTGTGAGGAGGCTTTATGAAGCAAATGCATTTTGTAACCTAAATGGTAAGATAAGTTCCAAGCTTCACTTGAAAAGGTTTCTATTGTTTTTCCCTGTGCCTTAAATAAAGGGGAAGAATTTGGGATTGGTAGTTTCTGCTATGATACGTTCTGTTGTTGTGTTTTGTAATTAACTTTCTAGGCAGCTGTGCAGTTCCTTCTTCAAAACTTAGTGACTAAAGGGATACATCTTTTTCGTAGACAGTCCTCAGACAGATTTTGAGCTGTTCTGAAAAGCACTAAACATCCCATTGGAGGCTTCTACCAGCTATTTTTTTTGTTTCAAAGAGAAATAGAGAAATTGCTTTAACAAGTTGCAGAGGTACGCATGAAATTCAAGATTCATGTTACTTTGTATCCTGAATTCCTGTCTTGTGTATCAGTCCTTTCTCCCTTATGAGTAGAATATATTTTAGTTATAGCAGTATTTTATTTCTACTGATTTATTGTCATAATGTTCCAAGACACTTTATATGATGGCTGCTCTTCTACCTGGATGGCATTTGTCACATAAAAAGTCTGAAATTGCAGACATGACGTGCTTGAGATGAAAGGAGTATCTTGCTGTGTTTGAGCAACAGCTTAATTAAGACATCACATGTTATTGGAGCACATATTTCAGAGGGGACAGAGTAGTATGATGTCAGAGTGAGCATTGTAGTATTTCTGGACTCTGTTCCTATTTCTATAGTTTTCTCATTCATTTCTCTTATTCTCCACATGGAGATAAGGAAGAAGACTGTGTATTGCTCCATCAGTGATATTGCCTCTTGCGGTCTCTTCAGGTCATGACCAGGGTTCAGAAGGCATGAAATGCCTATGGACTGCACTGTATGGAGGTTTAGGCTGAGGTGCATCGAGTTTCAAATTGTGAGGACAGAAAATAACAGGAGATGGAAGAGAATTGACCTGTTATTTCCTTGTCCATGGAGTAAGTTAGCAGCACCAGGCCATTGAAATGCCATAGCAGGTACTTCAAGTTTGAGTTTTTAGGCGTTTACGTCCTACAGAAGGAAGGAATGCGCAGAAGTCTGGCATTTTTCACTTTGTCAGTGTCAGGGGGGGAGACAGCAGCTGTGCCTAAACTTTTTTCCTTCTTTTTCTCCAGCATTTGCTCCAGGTGTCCTTTCATAAGACCAGCTCTATGCAGCCACGTGTCCCTGGGATACCTGTGTGTTTTTGTTGGCACAGGAAATGAAAAATTCACACTCTGTCACAGATACTGCAGTCTAAACTACTGGTGTGAATGCAGCTATGCCAGCAGAAGGGAGCATTTATCAGTTTATCCTGTTTGAGGGAAGAGCACAGCAATGCTAGCATAACCTTTTTTTTCCTTTCTTTCTTTTTTTTTTTTGGTAAAAATTGCCCTCTGTATAGCTTGTCATGCTGGAGACAGTGAAGCCTGGGGAAGAAGGCAATGTTTTCTTTTTCTGTCATAGCTGTGTTAGCAGAGGCTCTGCTGTATAGGCAGTGATTAATGATCTTCAGGAGATTGTAGGGATCTCCCTCTGGCTAACCCTTATCAGGTGGCAATTATATAACTACTGGTCAGTGCAGTTACACGGTTTAATTTATATAAAAGACTTCATATGCCCCTGCAAACTGTACACAACAGTTCTGTGGTGTTCCACAAAAAGATTTTGCGTTATGTATTAAAACTTTAGAAGAAATAGATGTGGCAGTGGTGGAGGAGAGGCGGTATTCCTTCTTTTGGTCTAAATTCTTACCTGTTGTGAGCATTTTCTTTAGCATATCTTGACCAGGGCAGCATAGAGAAATTTGGTTTTTTAGTCAGTCTCTTGCAGTCTCTGATTATTACAACCACATTTAAGTGAATTTGAGTAAGCAGTTGAAGATTTTGTGTAATGCTGACATTTCTGTGTGATATCTCTCTAGAAAAGTAAATATTTATCCATTACTGTTTTCTAATGTAATGGTTTTTTTTCTGTAAACACATTGCTTTTGATTTGCTGCCTTTTTTTTTTTTATTAATTTTTTTTCCAGTGTGTTGTGTTTTAAGCAGAGGGGCCTGTAACTGCTGGACATTACTGAGAAAAAAAAGCTATAAAACATATAGGGAATAATTAGGCTATCTTAAGGCATTTGAAATTTTTAATACCTTTAAGGTAATTTAATGTAAAACTAATTTAACTCAAAGATACTTTAGATTTAAATCATATGCAACTGTTCTACATGATTTCCAACCTTTATTAAGGATGGAGCAGTCTACTTGCCTGCTTTTAGAAGTTGTACTTTTATTGTAATTTGTCTTCTAATGCACAGTTAATAGTCATATGGCAATCATTCAGTTTTACAGAACCAAGTAGGCTTCTAGCATTGTGGAGAGCTTTCTAATCCAACATAAAAACACATTATTCAAGGCACTGCCATGATAAGTAGCCTCTCCACATATTCCTTAAGGGCAATTTGGAAGAAAAATAAATTCCTTTCAGTGGCATAGATGTGGTTAGAAATATGTGTTCTATCTCTGGTGAAATTTGCTTGTGAATATTCTAAATGGGAAGGTGTCTTGTTCCTTCAAATGAGTTTAAAACTTCACATGGTGAAACTGGAAGGATGTCATGCAGATAAGTGCTTTCTTGACTACCATATTTGTTCATCTGGATGCAAGTGTCCACACAGTTACTTGGCCAAGAGTGGGGCAGGGCTCTGGGCATTCATACTGTACGTTTTTTGCACTGGTAGAAGTTAATTCAGATTATTGTCGCAGGAAAGAGTTTTTACTGTGGCCATTGAGTTAACAAGAGGGAAGAGGCTTGCAAGATAGCATAAAAGCAGTGAACACAAACCATAGTAGCAGTGTTTCATGTGGTTTAGTCTACCTGATCAAATCTGTACTTAGAAATTGAAAGGGATGAACAGGCTTTAAAACTCCCCTTCTCTAGAACTACCTTCTGCTTTGAACACAGGGGAAAACACCTATTTCTTCTTCCATCCTTCCTTGCAAGGTTCAGCTATAGTATGTGTGAGGTGACTGCAGTCACCATGACTGCCTGACATTATAGCCAGGAACAGGTGTTAGCAAGAGTGAGTATCTCATAGCTCAGCCCTGCTAGGGATCGAAAGGGTGTTGGCAGGGCTCTGGTTTGATGGCCCCATCAGATGCTACTTACAGGTTCTGAGCTTAAAATGCAAGTGTTCGTTCAACATAAATTGGTGATATCAACCATCAAAGACTGTTTAATGTGAACTGGAGTTTCAGATCTGGGATGTGAAAAGATTTGAAATACACTATGTTATATATCTTTGGGTTGCTAATATGTGGTTGTATTACAGAGAACGATTAAGGGCAAGTTTTATTCAAAGGCACTTTCAGGCACTGGAGATATCCACAGTATTGTTAGTTATGTTTTCTTTTCAGTAACAGTATCGTGTTGAAGCAGGTAATTGTTAAAATTGTTAAGGAAGGCTGGTTAGTAGTTAAAGTCTGAAGTTGTATTAAAGTGAACTTTCCAGCAGAGGGGAGGTAGGTCACTGCCATTGGTTTCAGCCAGAGAAACAATCCTGAATACCTGATTTTTGTTCCTGTGTTCAGGAAGCACTGGAGTTTCTCTGTTTTGTGTGTTTCTCTGTTTGACAGACTTCAGGGTAAAAAGATGTTTGACTACAACCAGTTGAAGTGTTCTGACAAAAGAAGTAACTAGTAAAATTCAGAAACATGCTAGCACAGGGAAGAGAGAACCAAAGAAGAAATTATTATTTCCTTATGGATCTTCTCTTCTGTTGGGAAAATCTGGCAAGTCAGTTATCAGTAGATTTGGAACGGGGTATTCTGAATGCAGCAATATCTGTACATGTTCGGTGAGAAGAGAGAAAGTGTCCTCTAACAAAAGAAGAGGGGCAGATTTGCTTGCAGTAATTCACGTAGATGGATTCTCTGTCGGAGGCCTAATGCTGAGATTCTTCAGGGAGAACCAAGCTAGATGTCTTCCCTCAGTATAGGAGAAAGTAAAAATGAAAACTAAAACTCTATAGGTTTCTGCTGCCTCCTTCCTGATTCTGAACTTAGCTTAAACAAATTCAGAATAGCAATAACACCAGCTGTCTGCCTTGAGAGGACAGGAGGTTTGTGTACCCTTCAGAAGCTGGAGAAGAGATGGAACCTTCAATAGGCTATGGACTTTTCTCATATGAAAACCCAAAGCAGCAATTAACAGAACTGAATATTGCAGTGTGCACAGTACACCACATATTTGATCTGTTTTTTAAATGCAGCAGTAGGTTTGGATTAGAGCTTTTCTTCCAGAAACCAGCCTAAATAACAACAAAATAATTACATCTTAGTATGAAGACCTTCCATTGAGGTGTCACTCAAACCCTGCTAAGAATACAGTGACTCTCTGTTAATTCCTATCACTGTTATGTCAGTTGATTTTCAGCTACTTGATTCATCATGCTTCTGTCAGTTATATTGAAGACCCTTTTTATATTAAGCTATTAAAAAATAGTTTAGGTTTCTGTTGACTCCCTAATTTTTGCATCTTTCCTGAGATCACTTATGTCCTGAATTAAAACTAATATTTTAGGAGTAGAAATATCTCTTGAAATTTTATTTCCTTACCACATCAATATATACACATTATCCCTTTGAAGTACATTGTACTGCTTCCCAAGAGATGAGGGAATCTTCTGCTCTTCTTTCTGTTTGAATCTTGCTAATGCAACTTGTTATGTGTTAAATCTGCAGTGAGACAACATTGATTTCTTTCATTCTTTTCTGTTTGGTGGAGGGAAGCAGAAGAGATGAACAAAGTCCCCAGTTTGAGAGACAGGGATCTGCTTGAGAGAGTCCAATGGAGGGCTACAAGGATGCTGAAGCGACTGGAACACATGCCTTATGAGGAAAGGCTGAGACACCTGGGCTCTTTAGTCTGGAGAAGAGAAGACTGAGAGGGGGATTTGATAAATGTTTATAAATATCTGAGGGCTGAGTGTCAAGAGGAAAGGGACAGCCTCTTCTCACTCGTGCCCTGTGATAGGACAAGGGGGAATGGATATAAGCTGGAGCACAGGAGGTTCCACCTTAACATGAGGAGGACCTTCTTTACTTTAAGGGTCACAGAGCACTGGAACAGGCTCTCCAGAGAGGTTGTGGAGTCTCCTTCTCTGGAGATTTTCAAAACCTGCCTGGCTGTGTTCCTTTGTGACCTGTGCTAGATTATATGATCCTGCTCTGGCAGGGGGGCTGGACTCAAAGATCTCCAAGGTCCCTTCCAACCCCTGACACACTGTGATACCTATGATAGTTGTTTTAAATCCACTTCACAAAAAAATACAGGTTGCCATAAATTAAAAGCATTATATCACCCTTAGCCTTCCCTGAAATTTATGCCAACAGCTTCAGAAGAGCTTCTGGTTTGCATACCTGCATAGCCAAGCAAAGTGTGTTCAGCATGATGAGGACAAACATGATGTATTCAAATCCAGTAGAATTCACCACATACCAGAACTTGTACTGGTAAGGATTTTTTGGAATATATCTACGAAGCGGACGTGCCTTCAAGGCATATTCCACACACTGACGCTGTAAAAGCAAATACATCAAAAACTGTCAGACTATACCTAACAATTAATCAGCTAATAATATAATTAATAAGTGCAAGTTGTTAAATATGTCTTAGAAACAGGCAATCTATCTACTTAATGAAGAGTTTTTATTAAGTGTTAATAAAGTAATCAAGTAGCTTACCAATCCTCATTTGGTTATTTACAACTGTTTCTAATCATATACACTACTCGGCCACATAAGAATTATCTAAGAACACTCACAGAACTTCCAAAGTGTTTTACCTTTATACAGTGTAGTAGTATACAGTAGTACACTATAGACTGTATGTATCTATATATAGTATATAGCATGAGTATTAGTTGATCTGTAAATCATGATTTGTCTTTGTTTTCAACCACCAATGTAACTGCATAGCATACAACTCTAGAGTCAGCAAAATAAATACTGAGGAAGTGCTATTCCTTTTAGTTCAGCCACATTGCCCAGCAAAGCCATGTCACTTATGTAGGAACATCATGAAATCATCTCCTACTCTATTAGTGCTTGAAATCTTCACATAGGCTGGGCCTTCCACTTGTCTTTTGGAGAATGCTTACAAAAGTTAACTGATAGGGCACAGAATGCAGAACTAACACCGGCTAAAGTTTCATATTTTACTTCATTTAAATGAAGTGGGTTGCAGTCAGACAAGAGTACCTGAAAAATCACAACTGGTGACTGATGAGCTTCTCAGTCAAAGGATTAAACAGTAAAAAGGAACATATTTTTAAAACTTTAATCTGAATATCCCCTGGGAATTTCCAAATAAAGGGGAGGTGGGTAGAAGAAGCTTTTGAATACTTTAACACTCTTCAGAACAGGAAAAAAAATTATTTTCCTGTTCTTATTGTAAAACCTACCACTGCCTATGGATAAGCTGGCAAGTGCTGTATTCTTCTTAATGTGACACCAACAAGTGAGACACTAAGAAGCTAAACAGGCTTAATGCAACACATTTCACAATAAAAAGACTGGTATATTACAGAAAGAGTACCATAAAATGACCTGAATACCAGCTGATTCTATTTACCAAGTCCACTTTTTTTTTTGCTAAAATATGTGTTTGGTGCCCTCTTCTGACCCAAGCAGAAAGGAAGCTCTTCGTGCATAAACGAAAAAGGATACTTTCAAAAGCTGAGTTCATTATTTATTTTAACCTGATTTTTGTCCAGCTCACAGTTCTTATACTCTTGTTCTCCCTGTTCTTGGAACGTAACAATCACAAAACCAACAAATATGTTCATCATAAAGAAAGCAATAATGATGATATAGATGATGAAAAAAATTGAGATCTCCACTCTATAGTTGTATACAGGTCCTACATTCTCGCCATTTGAATCAATGGCTTTGTATAGCAGCCTGAAAAACAAACAAAATTTTATCTTCATTAGCATTAAAATGACAAAAGAGTAAAATATGCAGACTCAAGAGGACAAGTTTCAGACACGCTCTGCTATTTACCATTATCTTTTTCTAGCTACCAACAGTGCTTACAAGCATGTTGAAACCAGAAGAATCACACCAGACAACGATAAATGCTTTTTCCAAAAGAATCAAGGTAATTACCAGAGGCTGTATTTTTATTTCCCCACATAAAGCTATCCTCTAAGACTCTTCTCATTTAGGGAAAGAGTGAGTGGTAGTTTGCTCTTTCTGGGTTTCTATATGCAGACTACTATTGCCTGATTTTTAGTATAAGTTTTACTGAAAGTCCTAAAATTTTGATATTAATATTTTTTAGAGGGCATCAATGAATAAGCATAAAAAAGGATTACTTTCATTAGAGCTAAGGAATAGCTCATTACATCAAAACTAGCTTAGAGATTAGGAATCAAACGTAAAAAAAAAAGTTTTGTCTTTTTTAGATAGAGGGGAATGAAAAAATACAGGAAAAGTACACAGATTAAGAAGGATAGTATGTTGGTTTTTTTTCTTTCCTCCATTAGTAAGTTTTTATAACATCACTTAATGACTGCTTTTTGCCCCAAAATGCCTGGTAAATGACAGAGAATTTTCTGAAAAATGTAACTGTCTTAACAATGCTGTGAAAATATGGATAATTCACTCACGCTGGCCAGCCTTCAAAAGTGGATACTGTAAAAAGGGCCATCATAGCAGACAGAACATTATCGAAGTTGAAATCACTATTTTGCCAGACTCTCTCTTTGACCATTGGATTATCAACATCTCCATCTTTATAAACAATGTATATCCCTCTGTGGGAAAGAAACAAACTGTCATTAGTGAAATACTAAATTAGACTCAGAATAAGTAACTCAGGGCTCTATTCACTCCCTCCCTAAACTTGCTTTATTTCCTTGCTACCCTGTGTTTTCTGCGGGATTTAAGATAATTCAAATTTACACAAACCCAAACTGCCTAAACACCCATATCTGCTACCTTTTAAATGATTCATAATATAATGTGTGACATTCTCAGACCAAAGATGTTCTCACCGGCATTCCTCGGGATTCTGTTTTGCCTCATCGGTGCACCTGTAGAATTTTCCCTACATATAAAACAAAAAACAATGACAAAATGCAGAGTATGCAAAACAAACGCATTTATACTACGATTGGTTCAGAAAGGGACCAACCCAGTTCCAGCAGCAAGTCACCAAGAATTCAGTTCAGCTTTGCTTTTCTTGATGCAGTGTTTTGAGTGCCTACTTACCTTGAACAGCTGCACTCCAATGCAAGCAAACATGAACTGCAGCAGAGTTGTAACAATCATGATATTACCAATAGTTCTAATAGCCACAAAGACACATTGAACAACATGCTGGGAAAAAAGAAAGAAATACATATTTTAATAAAACTTGTTACTTAGTATCGCAGAACACATGGTATAAAATTCAATTTTACCACATTCAGATTATTGAATATGACTTATTTGTCTTGTCAGTACTATACCTACCACTGTAATAAAACCTGCTTTCTAAATTTGTCTATAAGTCTGTTGACATAAACCCATCAACATCAACTGCCTAAAAATTACATAATCACTATGGAAAAACAATAAAAATATTGGTCTCATGTTGGTTTACAGCAAGTGTAACAGTCAAAATCTGTTCTCCATGGCACTGGCATTCCTCCACATATAAACTGCTGTAACTGCAGGCAGAATCTGGCCTAGTATGCTTAAGAATCAGTAACCAATTTATGTCCTTGCCCTCTGAACTTGTCTAAGCAATTTTTCTTGCATGAGAGTTTTTAACCTGAGGCAAGACTGAAGAATCAGGCCACCAGAAACAGAACTTATAAAATAAAAATAAGCACCTTAAGTCCTTTTGCTCTGTTTATTGCCCTTAGAGGCCTCAAGACTCTTAAAACTCTGAGGATCTTCACAACTGAGATAGCACTTGATCTACAGGGGGGGAAAAAAAAAAGTTCTTCTGTTACTTTTAAGGTAACTAATTTTATTACTAAGAATAATAATGTTCTTGCAAGTTCCTTATACATGATATCTCATAAAAGTCCTAAGGTATATATACAAGATTTTTTTAAAGTATTTCTTTATTGATTTTTATTAATATTAGAAAGTAGTATCAATTTCATAAATGCCATACAAAATATTTTTATTATTGGATCAACCTGGGAATTAACAGTTCAGAAGCTTGTCTGACACTGCAAGGCAGTTAAGTTTGGTCAGAAGCATAATATTCCACAAAGTATTTTTCAGTGTTGACAAGCTCTGTCAAAGACACTGCGTAAGTACTACAGATCAATGAATATCTTAATCTCCAACCAGCTGGAGATGAGATGATGTCAAATAACTCACATTCTCTTTAAGTAGCTAGGACTGCATTTTGAGGAAGTAATAGCAGACAGACTTTTAAAGAACATACTGTGAAACTGAAAGCTTGTGTAATAGGTATTCGAGTACAAGCAGAATACAAAGGGGGAAGCAGTGGACTGACACCCAGCCCTTGCTCTTAAAGTCATCTGTGAAACCCTTAGTGACTTAGAGAAATGAGGCACAACTGCTTGGTGAATCAGTAAGCGCCTTCATTGTCTTTTTATGTTTAGCCTGATCCCAACCAAGCAAAAAAATCTAAATCTCTCCAATACCAGTTGCAGGTGCAACTTCCCTCCCCTTCAAATGCTGCCAAACTACACATCCCAGTAGGTCAATGCTGAAAGAACAAGCTCACAGAACTACACTGTAGATATGGCAAAAGCACAAAAAAGGGTATGTATAGAAACCTCCTGGAGCTCCAGGAACTGCCTGCTATACAATACAGTGTCATGGTGCTCTTCCTTGTTCTCCTGGTAATAGCAGGAAGTAGTAATTTGTTTCCAACATGTATTAGTAATGAGTTACAACACTCTTCATATAAGGCACTACCTCTTGCCAGTCCCAACCTGAATACTGATACTGCGTGCACACAGTGGGGAAACAAAAGGACTTTAAACACTGAACACAGTATGAAACACACCAATGCAAAAATAAATCATTCACATTATAAGTGTAGTACTTACTGAATACCAAATGATACCAGAGAAACACCCACAACCAGCAAATCCAGCAAATTAAAATAATTCCTGCAGAAGGAACCTTTATGAAGGAACGCTCCAAAAGCTGTCATCTAAAAATAGAATTGTTACAAATTTAGTCTGTATTTCAATTTATCCAAATTCACATTTAGGCTGTTTACAAGACACCTGCCTAGAGTGCGAATGCATACAATATTATCTCACTTTCTAAAAGCAACTGAGATATAAAACTTTAATTCCTTCCTCTAAATTATAAACATTCTGCTTAGAGCAACACCAGCAAATGTGTTAATTGCTTCTGATGTCAACAAATGTTATATTTTGTGTAAGAAATGATTAGGCTGAGGTGATTACACATTTAGCCTTTATTAGCAAAAAGGCTACAAAATCCATAAAATTTCCATGTGTAGTGAACTCTGAGGTCCAGATTCTGACTCCATTCATACTGCCTTATGAATTGAAGGAGTTGAAAATGTACTACAAAAAACTAAGAGTGTAATGTGGTACAGAACCAGCACAAGGTTCCCAGAAGGCAGCGCTACACTGCTATTTGAGACAGGAGACATGTCAAGGTCATGAGTGGGTTTCTTCAAATAACCCAAAACAACACAGAGATTCTGCTGTAGTGTGTGTGGACAAGGGTCCCCAGGTTTTCCTGGTCTGTGGGGAATATCAAACATTGTTCTCCCTATCAGATTTTATCTTAAGTTTTTTGCTTTCTGTGCCTAGAGTAAGATGAAAGAAGCACACAAAGGGTATCTTGTGGAGGAACCTGCATGCATCATTTGCAGGTTTCATTAGGAGCCAATAATAAAGGCTCAGTTACTTATGGCTGCAGACAGAATCTGGGCATATGTTCTCAGGTATTGCAAATATGAATTTGTCTCCTGAACCTATGAATTAGACCCTTACCATAACAGTAAGTAAGTATTGGTTAAAAAATGCACAGAGGCATCCAGTTAAGCCATTAGAATCACAGAATCAGCACTTCAGTAGAATTTTCTATGCTTTTTTCCCATAGTTATGGATTCAGACTGAAACTAAAAACATGAAATTAATATAAAGATAACTTTGAAAAATATCTAGTACTCAGTTCAGGCACATGGGTTCCAATTTCTTTAGCCTTATGGTCCTCTTAAAAAGACCCGAGTACTCTCAACTATTCATTGTTTTCCACAGGTAAGAAAACAAAGCCAGTCAGTACATCACAGTGCATTTTAAACACATTACTTTCTGTTCTGTTCCTCAAGATGGAGCGAAAGTATTTTATTCCCTTCCCTCTTGCAGCAGACTATTACTTCTTTCAAGAGTGTTCCACAATGCAGAACAGAGCAACTATCAGCGGGCATCCCCCTTTGCTGTGCCACTCGCATGCACAAACTTGCAGACCTTTTGCATGAAAAACCATCAGCACCAGTGAGAGCTCTATCTGCAAAAGAATGACAACTACAATAGATGCAGGGTTTTTGGAAGCCCTTCTCATTCTTATGTTAAAGTTTATGTTGTTACAAAAAAAAAACCCTAAATGTTTCTCAAAACTAGAAGAATAAAAATCCTAAAGCTTTAACCCTTATCATGACATGAGATATATAACATGACATATGACATGAGTTATGTAACAAATTCCTGACTCTCTTCAATTAGAGCTGTACAGAGTATAGCTAAGCTCATTAAAATCAGTGGGAGTTGAACACTAAACCCCAAATATCAGATTTACATCTATCTACAGATATTCATTTACACTGTAGTATGTTATCAGTTAACAGCACACAAAGCTTAATGTAAAGACTCCCACAAAAGTAAAGTGAACTGAAAATACAGGTGAAGTATGTATATCCTCATCTTTATGTGAAGACTCACATTTCTATCACTACAAATCCCCCTGGAAGCATTTGACTAAAACTCTCTGTAGCAAATCATTCGCTCACACAGATCAAGACAAAAGTGAAGCCTAGAGCAGATTTGAGGTAGTGAGCACTGTCACTCAACCCTCAGCAGAACAGATGCTGTGGGACACTCACTGAGCAGAGAGCCTGGGGCACCCTCAGTGTTGCTTCTTTCTTCTTGCCTGTAATTCCATACCAGTGGGGACTGGTTTAAATGGTGTGGGATTAGCACAACTGCGGCAAGGTTAAAAGCACAAGGCCCTTACCTGACCTTTGCTCTGATGTTTTTACATTTCCCAAGCACTGCAAACAGGATGGTAAACTGGATTTCAGTGCCATGTAGGGATTACATAAGAGAATTCTTAAATGCTTTAAACTGATGTTGCAGCTTTTCTGTTATTCATATACTCGAGACCATACAATGTGGAAAACTTCATGTCTGCAGAGCAGCCAGTAAATTAGAGCACAGGAAGACTCCCCACATGCTAGGAGTTACTCTGTTTTAATGCTTGATTTTTTGACATTTATGAGTTTCTTTGCTGCAGCTGACAATATTGCCTCTGGTTATCATTATCTCAATTTCAGTTTCATATACTTTTTGCCTGGAAATTAAGGTATGCTATTGTTACTGCAGTTCTAATCTTGAATTTACTCCTTGCAGGACACTCACAGGTTCTGTACGACTTAGATACCATGGAAAGCACAATGCAAAACCCAGCAGGGAAGACATGGAGGACTCCAGCCATAAGCAAGCAAAGCCGGTGTCTGGAACATGTTAGTAAAGCAGGCACTGTATACATACATGTGTCATGTTCTGGTTGTCCATTATATTTTTTTTAACAGTACATTTTATTTCCCTTTATAAATACATACAAGGACACTGCAGGGAAGAGCTTCCTGGAGAAAGTGAATCAGGAGCATCAACATTTTTGGCTATGATGGGGCTTCTTGTTTCTTTGTAATATTTTACAATGCCAGATTTCAGCAGCTCTAGACTTTTTCCTGCATCCCTTGGATAACTCAAGTCATTCATCATCAGAATCTTTTGTGGTTAGTAGGAATGTTGCTTTTCTTAACACATTCAGTTTGCCTCTTTGTGCTGTGTTTTACAATTCCCCTGTCTCCTAGAGAAATACAACTGGAACTGCAGGAGCTACACAACCTGTTGCTCATAGCACATGGAAGTTCACCAACTCTCTTCTGCCAAAGAAATGGCAGTAACATATTTTGCATGGCTTTTCAAATTCAGAGTTGTGAACTAGTTTGATCTAATGGTACAGTTCTCCTCAGTGCTTTGTTCTTTCCTTTAGTTTGGCCTTTCTTTAGCAGTGAAAAAAAAAAAAGGATATTTATTTTAGAATGCTACAAATGCAGTATGATTAATCAGCTCTATAGCAAGCTCCTCACTGCTGAAGTAAGGTGATAAACATTAAGTCTGGGAGCATATTCACAAGCATAAAAATAGTCTACTACTTACAGTACAGCATATCTTGTAAACAGCCCAAATATTGCATCAGTTAGTATTAATCAAACCACATAGTGAAGACTAAGCACAGCAATATGAGCAAAAGCTGGGAGAAGAGATTTTGTTAAGCATAATTCTCAACTGGAAATGCAAAGTTTATGTACAGATTCTTGTAACCAATCTTAACTGTATAGATCAGGGTTACTCAACCAAAAAATTCATGGGAAATATGCACAGCATGGAACTTTTAGGAATCATGTGTAAATCTCTGAAAAAAATATTTCACAAATTCCCACCAAAAATTTTGATTTCTTTGTTTGGCATTTTCTTATGTGTGAACATAATCCTCAGTTATATGGCTTCTTTGCCAAAGTAAGCCTCATACATTTAAAGTCTGAGTAACCCCCATGGATATTCTTAATAATCAGTACACAAACTATACATTTAAAAGCCAATTTTTGACTCATGCATGGGTAATACATTTAAGCAAGCATATTTATGCCTTTCTGTGTATTTAAATGTATGCCCAAGATAAATGCAAAGTATCTTAGTATGTAGATAGATAAATGCAAGATATCTTGCAAGTCCTATTGCAAGAAAATAGTTATCTACTATTTTAGCTCTGTGAATATAGTTCAGCAAAAGAAATGAGAAATTACATGCTCCCTCCTTAAAAGACTGAGTATCTCTTTTACAAATGCCAGAGCAAGGAGAAGGAAAAGCTCATGCGCAGCGAATTATTTTTCCCTTTTCTGTCAACTGTAAGTTTAAAAAGGGTAAAAAATGAAATATTATATCGATGTAATGATAAAAATATCAGCTTCTTCATGCACCCAATGGTAAAAAATAACCAATCAAAACTATGAGGAACTGTCAAAAAAATCCTCTGATTTAAAAAAAAGGTTTAGCTTTGATCGCTTAGAGAAAAGGCGAAGAACACTTCAAGTGCCTTTTCTTGGCAGGTGACACACAAGGAAAATCCTTTTAAACAAACTTCCTTTAAAAACCTGTTACCTTCAAAATGATCTCAAATGTAAACATACTAGTGAAGACATAATCTGCATAACCTAGGATCTGGAAGGTAAACAAAAAGTTACAAACATTATTGCTAAATCTGCTTTTGAGCTAACAAGGATCAATTAACAATGCATTACCTTTAACAGGATTTCAACAGTAAAGATGGCTGTGAAAGCATAGTCAAAGTAACCAAGTATCTGCAAGGTATAATATGTGCCACAGTAAGAAATCCATCTATTAATTTTTTACAATTTAGACCACATACACAACAACATCTGAATTAATCTAAGTAGGTAGACAGGGAATTTACACAAAGTAGATTAAGATTCCAGCTATTGTGCAACCATTTTTATTTACTTAAAAATGTATGAGATGCCACTGTGCTTAGATATTAGATGCCTTAAAGTGTTAATAGGACCCAAATAGTAACACTTTCTTTCAGTTCAGACTTTATCAGCTTTCACAGGTACTTTCTTCACCTTTTAGCAGAGATACAGAATCTTACACAAAGAATGCTTATTAATAATAAGCATTTCCTTTTTTTCTTAAGTATTGCATCAAAAACTAGAACATCAATGGATGCTTCTGGAGTTCACATCATTCTACATTCTGGCACATCTTACTGTTCCTGCATACACTGAGCTAGAGTGACACAAGTTAACAAATATCTGAATTACATAAAATCAGCACCAAACTCTTTTTTTTCTTGAACTTAGAAATTCAGCAGTGATTTATTTGTACAAAATTGAAACAAACCCACAACAGTTGCACAGTGACACGCAAACTTTTTAAAAGATTGTGGGTGTGATATTGACCTCACTGCTGGAGACAGGACAGCTGCCATATTTCAATACGACCAAAATTTCACCATTTGAAGGCCATATGGCTAGCACCTAATTTAGCTATCGACATGGATAGCAGTAGTGTACTAGTTTAGTTTCAAGCATCCAGCAATTCAACTAGCTAACAATTTAGCACAGAATAATGTTGCCTGCAGCTCAGCAACTAATAAAATTGGAAGAAGAAAGAAAATAGACAACACACAAAGAAAGTATTGCTATTAGATCACATAAAAGGAATATTTTTTTTCCATGTTCAATTGAAGATCACATCCTTCTGCCCCTTGCTGTAGCTGAAAAAACAGGCAAATATTAAAGCCATTTAACAAAGATTAATCAGTAAGGAATTCATTCTACAGTTAAAGTATTTAAAGGCATTCCAGTTTGTAAACCTTCAAACCCATGCCTGAGCTGGCTGGTTGAAAAACAAGATCATTCAACAAAGGACCCAGAAAAATATGCAGGACTGGTGTATTTGTGAATACTTTCAACAAGTGAGCAATGCCTTCTCAAAATGACTCACTTTACCTATGTCTCAAATAGGAACAACCCTTTCAGTTATCACCACTCTCCAGTTACATTTTCTTAGTACACCTCTAGCTACAAACCCAATTATCAGCCCTTCAAGACATTTCTACAATAACAATTTCAGCATTCCCCACTGGCTCTCTTTTTCTTACCCATTAGTGTGATTTATTCATTAGATTGCACTTATCCAGTTTTATAGATATGGAAAGCACGCAGCTCTACTGAATAGTGCATGAGGAGTGTCTTTGTTCTTTGACCCCTTTCTACCTTTGAAGAAAGTTTTATCTTTTTAGGTTTTTACTCATGTTACTGAACATCAACAGCCAAAAGAGGACTTTCAGAGGCTCATTTTACACTAGCAAGAACTAGAGGGATACAACCTCTATGGACCTACTAAGACCATCTTTCCTGTAAGAGGTAGAAGAGTTTCTCTAACTCCATGGCAATCTCTACAGATCAATTTATATCTAAAATAGGAGAGTCCTGGAAGTTCTGTCAAAGTATCCCAGAAGCCCCCACAGACTATTACCAAGTTGCCTTATCTCACCTATTTCATACCTAAAGTATGCACAACTCACAAAAACATGAGGCTTGCTTCACCACTACTACAAGTGCAACAAGTGTAAGACAAACATTAGTGGTCACAAGAGTGGATTTATTTTTGTTTCTGTCCAATAATTGTGCACTTGAGTAACAGGCAAGTCTTCTACTGTATTAAGAACTTAAAACACAGGATTCAAGAATTTGTTTTAGGAGAACTCAGATGTTTACCCATCACTGACACTACACTTTTACTGAATAATAGAGATATTTATGAATTTAATAATCTTACAAATATTTAGTTTCTACAAGTAGATCTAAAAGAGGTTGCAGAAACACTTCCAAATTGCGGGGTTTGCATATAGGCTGAGATGGCATTTGATTGAATCATTGCAAGAGCTGGGCATGCTCTAATCCTCATCTTACATGTGAGTTCAGAAAAAGAAGTTAAACTTGTTTAGTTTCTGATATGGCCAATCAGGAATCCAAGGATCTTTGGACCAATGTGGTGGTACTCAAACTCAATAATGTGGCCACACCAACTGCTCTGAAAGAAGTAATACCCTTATGAATCCATACATAAACTAAGAGTGATTCTCTGAGTTGCCCCAGACCATATAAGAGTTAATTAAGGAGAAGAGATGACAGGTCAGAGTCTGTTCCCAACATGTTGTAAACAGTGATAAATTTAACTGTCATTTTTATACCAGTGTCAAATGCTGAGAAGCACTAAGAGTGATTCAGGAAATGGGTATCAAGTACACCAGCTGAAAATTATGAAAAAAATCTGAAAATTGTAAAGATCATGCTCAGTTTGAGCATATTTTATTCTGGTATGTTTATAGCTAACAAAGGAAAAACATTATGTACATAATAAATGGTTCTAATACCTATGATGTTCCATCAATAAAGTTACTTGCCTTTAAAGATGTATGTTTTTTAAAGCAAAAATATACAAATATAAGACTTGAAAGAGGAAAAGAAAGTTTCTTAACTTGAAAATTAAATTAGTCCCAAAGGATTGTCATCCTGTGAGGATATATTTCTCTTCAGACATAAAAAAGAAGGGCTTACATTATTTCGAAAAGAGTGGCTGCGAATTGGATCTTCTGCTGCTAGGGAAACACTGCTCAGCATGATGAAGACAAGGATGAGATTGGTAAAGATGTGGTGATTGATGAGTCTGTGGCATCCCACTCGTATTCTTAAGAAGAGATACAAAAATAGACCAAACAGAATTCAGCAGATGGCTAATATACAACAGGTTTTCTATTACTCTACCAACAGTGACAGAACAGTGCAACTGTCAGCGGCTAAATGAGGTGCAAATGCTGAAGCTATTGCTCTGATTTTTTAAATGTAAATAAATTCAAATTCCAATCCACCTGTAGTGAAACTGAACTTGGCAAAGGAATCAGAGGATTTCCAAGCTCCTATTGGTTTTCAATGGGTTATGAATGCCACTACAAGTTCCAGTTTTTGTAACACTGTGTACATAGAGAGGCCAATGTCAAAGGGACCTATGCTAGATAAGAAGCCATTTCAGATCCACAGTTTGATTTGATTCTTATTAAAGCTGTCAAAAAATACTCATCTGGTGAGATGTGGCTTAGGCTGCATATCTCACTGTGCTACTTAGAGACTCAACCCAAATCAGAATCTCAAGAAGATTTTCTTACAAAATTACAGGACAAGTGGGTGCTGAAGATTATAGAGCTGCTAAGTTTCAGCCAAATAACATGAAGTAGAACTGCACATACACTTAGGGTCACTAAGCGAATGGTTGTTACAAACATTATTGAGTACCTCAGGGGTTATATTTGAAAACAAGCATTTTCACAACTAACACTGAAGTTGTTGAAATTCTGCTAAAGAATCGGAAAGAAAATTTTCTTGGGGAAAATTTGTTCTCCTATTATTAAGTAGATGATTTCACTATATTATATCTTAGTTAAGTAAGATGGCCATTTTGGCCTGAGAATAAGTAGCATTAGTTGAGGCCAAAAGCAGTTTCACATATTCAACAACTCTAATGTTTTTGCATTCAGCATATGTGTTCTTAAAATTACTATTTCAAACAGTTTTCTTTCCAGCTTGTTTGAAAATTGTGAAGAGCTTTAGACAAACCTTGCAATAAATAAGATACAAGCCCAAAACACTGTATCTTGATCATCACCCCATCTTCTAAACTTAATTGTGATGACCTCTACCACTGTGAAGACAGCATTCTCCCGTGCCAAATAACTCTTAAGCTGCCTTCTAAGACTGCTCGTGAAATCGCTATGTATAAAAGTAACAGGCATATTCAGTCTGTAGGAACTGAATTTAGTTCACTTGTTCGCTTCATCCAACAATCAGTAATGACTTTTACTGACTACTGAAGCTTGCTTTCTTCATCAGCACAGAACTTCAAATGCTTTGGAGTTAGACTGAGTGCTGAAAGGCTCCAATTACCCCCAGAATCTACTATTATTGGTTTTGATTTTTGAAATAATTTTTATTTATCTTCAGTGTTTCCCTAAATTTGGGAAAATGCTGTTACCCTAAGAGGAATACACACATCCTTTCTCCTCCTTTTCTCTTTTTTGTCTCTATTTTCTTCCTCACCTGTATTGCTCCACAAAGGTTACCAGGAATCCTGTCTCACATAGAAGATGCTCAGATCTAATGTCACAGCTTTTATATTCAGTGACTAACATACTAAATAGCTAATATACTTTAAACAATATTTTTCAGACATGTGCAGACTTGACAGACTATATGTATAAAATGTTTTCATCTTCAACAGGGGGAAGAGAATTAGTATATTTGTCAAATTCTTTTCATTTAACAAGTAAAAATATCTTAGGAGAGAAGCCAATCTCTCTGCTATTGAAGACACTGGAGTTCTATTCTTAACCTCATTGGAAAGAGGCCTGCTCCTTCACTGTACTGCTAAACCTTGATGGACTAAAACAGTATTTTTCAAAACCATATTTACGGATTGGTGCTGCTGAAAATGAAGAAGGCACTCCCTTCAGGGATCGGTGTTATCTTCTCCTTCATACTTAGTTCTGATATTCTGCGGGGACGTGGGCCTGCTGGTACTTCTGGTTCATCCTCCTCATCTTCTTCATCTTCACCTACTTTAAATTAAACACATTTTTACTATAACATAAAAAGCATTTAGAATTTGTTCATAACGATATAAAAGCATGGCTCGTATTAAAACATATGTAGGTTGTAGGAAATACATATTCATATCATGTCTTCAGAAATCTGTGAATCAATATATGAACATCCATACAGATGTCACAAACTTATGTACATGCTTATGTGCACATATGGGTGGTTGCTTAAGTATACACATAGGCTTTACTGGCCCTGACCAACCTCACCAGGGGACTCCACCCCCAGCCCTGCAACACGGGCTCTAGAGCCTCACTTCAGCTGAGCCCATGGCCATTTGTCCATGCCTGTGTTGTGTTGTAGGGGTGCTGAGCTCTGGGCACTGTTTGAGCACTGACCACTTAAAAGGTATGGCAGATCCCTGTAACAGGCATACAGACCATCAGACAGAACTGATTTTTAGATAAGTATGTTCACTGGACTCGAAGAAGCTAAGACAGAATTGACAAAACATCATCAGGCCTGGAATGTCCCTTTTTAGCCAAACATTTCAGAAAAGTTTAGCATCTGCTCTCACATCCAGATAGCATTACTACAGCACTGTTCAGGCTCACAGTATTAATTCTCATATGCTGTTTGTACTGTCTAGGAAGCTGCAGGGAAAGATAATACTTAGCAGCCTACAGACCCATTTATCTACTGATAACAGAGCACAACTTCACCAACTTCAAAGGACTTGATTCAGTATTCAGCAAGAGCAAGTTTAGGATATTTTGCCAAAAGAAGTGTTTGTATTCTGACTGGTATTCACGTACCTGGTACATCACAGGGTGGATAAGGATCTTTATCCTCATCCTCACCTTCTCCATACTCAGCAATTGTTACCTACAGCAAGGAAAGGAATGCAGAAGAAGAAAAATAAATTTAAATATAGCTTGGAGTATAAAATTCAAGAGAAAACAAACCAAATAAGCCTCTGAAGTCAGGGAAGTGACCCCTATACTTAGTCTGAATTTTCTGAAACAGGGTAACTGAGAACAGAGGACAGCTGATAGCTTAATGCATCTTTTTAAAATCTATTTTTCTATAGTGCTGCATAGATCACAAAAAGATTATAACCAACAGACTCTGGTAGAAATTAACAAGATTCTTGGAATATACTGCTACAAGTTTATCATTCACTAATCTCTTCTACTGGATTTATTAAACAAATACCTACAGGGATTCTAAAATAATGTCAATTTTTTATAACTTTACTTCTTGCTCTAAGAACCTCCCTTTTCGGGATATCCTGACACCAAAAGGATTTTCTGGATTAAAAGGTTCCATGAGGATGCACAATTAAGAACTAAGTTTCTGTTACATGAAAAAAAAAACAAAAACAAAAACACAAAACCACAAAAACAAACCAAACAACAAAAACCACAAAACAAAACAAACACAAAAAACCCAACAACAAAAAAACACACGCACACAAAAAAACAACCACAAACAAACAA
>JANHGN010024778.1:0-20807 GCA_024605025.1 Megaceryle maxima
CCCCGCCCCTGGGCGCGGGAGGGCCGCGCCGCCGCCCGCCTCGCTGCGCGGTGCTGCGGCCGCTCCGCCCCGCCCCGCTCCCGCCGTAGGCGGGGACCCGGCCCGCGGGCGGCGGCCGAGCAGAAAGGGCGGGAATGACCACACTTCCCAGCCGCCCCCGCGGCGGGAGTAGATGGTTTGGCGCCCGGCGGCAGCCGGGAGCTGTAGTCTTGTCGCTCGTGGGGCGCAGAGAGCACCGGCGTCTGGGGCTCGGTGGGGCGGTGCCTTCCTCCGGGCCCCGTGAGGGGGGCTGGCTCCGGGCCCGCCTGGAGCCGGAGGCCTTGCGCCTCTCCCGGGTGCGGGCCCGCGCAGGCGGACCGGCGGATTTTCGCTCCCTGCAAGCGGCGGAGCGCCTCCCGGCTGGCGACTCGGGTGCCGCGGCTGCCCCTCACTGGTCTACTGTCGGTGGGTGCTGCGCTGGTTGTGGAAAGTTCTCTCTTATTAAAGTCTACTGCAGTTCATCTGCAGTGTTAGGGGCTTTTTTAGGGGAGGAACAAAAAGGTGATATTATAGTTCTTGCAGTCTTTGAGAAAATCCTGAAAACTGTGCTTCCTGTCTCCCATCAGGACTTAGGAGCTGGAAGATACATGTGCGCAGCTAAACAGAGTCAGGAGTCTGACTTGCTAATCAAAAGCAAAACATGACAAAAAATGTAGCAACAATACTGTAACCCAGTTGCAGCTGGCTTTCAGAAAAGCGTCTCTATACCAATCAATGCTTATACAGGACTCGTCAGATAGTTATGAAGCAGAGTGGGTTATTGGTTAACTTACAAGTGATCTGATACAGTATTTTCAGTCAGATTTTCTTTTTACTTCCTCATCGAAAGAAAAAGACATTATTCAGTGCAGTTTTAATTGGAAGTTAACTTACAGTTTTAATAATCACCAAAATAGAGGAGTCTTTCAAGAGTTCTTTTAAAGAGTTAAGGTTAACAAATTAATTTACAAGTCTGAACATTAGCCTATCTGCCCCCCTGAATTAGGCAGCGTCAAAAGGTGCTGAAGGCTTGCATGTAGAATCCTGTATGTTAGGGTTGCTTGCATGACCCTGCCGCTGCTGCTTTGAAATCGCGATGTCCAACCATCACCCTCATCTACAAGGTTTTTAGCTACTGTCCTGCAAGCTAGCAAGCAGTATGTTAGGAAGCAAGGACTACCAAAGCAAACTAAGCAGTATGTTTTATTTATGCTATATTAGCAAAACCTGCCTTTGGGTTGTCTTCATCTCCCTGTGGTTTATTCTAAACTAGCAATGCAGAAGTTAGGTTTACTGCTTTTTTTCAATGGGTAGGTGTTATAATGACTCCTCCCTTTTTTGATGCTTTGTTGTCTAGTTCTTAAATGTAACAGGTTCCCTTGATAGCAACTGGATTGTGCAGCCATGCCCTGCTGATCAAATTCACTTCTGTAGCTTTCCTAAAAAAGTGAGAAGTTGTCACTGACTCTGATACTACATGTTGTGTCCGTTATGTAGTGATTCTTGGATTTAAAGTAGGCAGATTTCTGTTGTAATGGCTGCCTGCTCTGATACTACATTATATGCCACCAGCATACTAACTTGTTCGCAGCGTAAGTGAAGTCTGTGGATACCTACAGCTGTTTGGTAATTATTCTAATCTTTGCTACTTGATGACTACTAAATTACTTCCTGAAGTACCTTCCCCAGTGTTTTCACAAGACTCACTTAACTCAGAATTACGTGTTTTCAGTTCCTTGCCTGAACTTTTCAGCAGTGTACACTTCTAGCAAAGTATAATAGCTAAGTTTAAAACAGTATTTACTTTATTACGACTTTTATTTGACTGGAGCAAACTGTAGGTGTGGAAAGTATTTATGGAACCATAAGGCAAATGCTTCACTTTGAATGTGTCATTCTTGAGATTACTAAAAATGAGTTCTTGGTGTAATAAAGAACAAATGAAAAATAATTTCTTGCTTCTGTCATTTCCTTCACATTCAAGTAACAACAGAATGTACTTCCCCAAAGCTGGTGTTTTGGTGTGCTCTTTGAGCTCCCCCTCTGGGAGGCATATGCTGTATCTGAGACATAGGAAACTTGCACTGGTAAAAGAACCTAGCTGAGGTAAACAGGGTAGTTGAGGAAAACCTTCAGTAGCATATGCAGCTGTAGGGCTAATTACAAGACTACAAATAAGCAAACATGGTGCTAATGTGGAGGAAAGCCACTACAACTCCCTGCTCATTGCTCTTTGTTTTCCCACCCTATTAATCTTAATGAAGCCAAGTTTGTTCTTTTGTTAGCTGAAAGGGTCCTACTGAAGCAGTAACAATTGTCTACTTTGCAAAGCAGAAGAATTGAAGTACACCTCCAAAATACTTTCAGAGTAATTGTGAATAATCTAAATAAATTCAAACAGTGACATGTTTCAGATTATCTTCCAATTAATGGATGTGGTGACTAAAGCAATTTTATACAAGTTGCAGGTAGCTTAGTTAATACAAACCTCAGATCTCATATCTTTCCTACTCCTCTTTTCTGTTTCATATTCTCAGTTCTGAACTACAACTTTCTGGGCACAAAACCAGAAGAACAAACATCACTTTGCTTCCAAATTCCCATAGAAATTCTTGAGAACTGCCCTTGAAATGGGAGTTAGGTCTAAGTTAAGTTTGTTACAGTCACACATGGCTTGAGACAGAAGTAAAATCAGAATATCAAATAAAAGATGAGAAGTTCTTTAAGATCTTCCACAGGCACTTGTCAGCTATTCAAGTACAGCTCAATAACTGGGTTCATGGATCCTGGTTTCTGCTAACAGAAGCTGTAGTGTGCTGTTGTCAGCAGCAACCAGTCTGCTTACCCTTCAGACAGTGACTCCCATTTTTGCGCACACCTAAAAGAGATTCAAGAAAACCCTGATAGAAGATTAAATTTCTTCCCAGTTTCAATGAAATTGCTGCTTTTGTCTCAGCAGCCAATTTATCTTATGAGGCAAATCAAGAAAAGATTACTAAAGTTATTACCTCAATGTGTACTTCTTTTCAGTTTGTGCATCCAAATTCATATTGATGGGCTTAGTAAACATTTAATTAGACATACTGAAGGATCACTGATCATTCTGTCTAAGGATTGCCCAATTATACTTCCAAAGGTTTTCTCTTATTAAGTGAAAGAACAGCAGATGTCATGATTCATTCTCTCTACCTTCATTTTCTCATACTTCGTAAATTACAACCATAAAGGGTCAACACTTTCTTTGCCTTGCAAAGAAATAAACTGACAAATTAATATAAAGGCAGAAGAATTTCTGTCTAGTTGATAACACAATAGAAAAGCAGAGATTGTGCCAAACAGTGTAGCCAAAATAAATGGCACAGCTGTATGCAATAAGAGTCTCATAATTGAAAGCATATAGAATAAATTCTCAAGATATGTACTCAAAAATACAACTAAATTTAAAAAAAAATCTTTGTTTAGATTCATAACACTAAACTATATCTGAAGCTATTAGGAGGTAAAAGTTTATCAAGAGAATAAAGTTGAGTTTGTTTTCCATTAACAGTGTTGTACTGCTAAAGAAAAATATTTTACTGGCAAGGTCTCCAAAACACAAGTTTGCTTCATCTTCTGCTGCACCTTTAGTTTAACTTCTTTAGTGGAATGGCATTTCAAATCTCTATTTCTGAAAGGCAGGCAAACATTGGCGTGGCCCTGTAATTGAGTTTATTAAAAGGTATGTGCTGATTAACACCAAATCCTTATAAATAAAAATACCATTTAATTCAGCTTCCTAAATATACAGTCAAAATAATGTCCATAAACTCTGTCTTTCAATATTACTTGGATTTACATGAGGGTAGCAATTGCTTCTAAATTCATCTTACCATCAAGAACTGAAGGCCTGTAGTGCATTATTGCAGCCTTATAAAATCGATTTAAAATCACTTGTTGGACCATACAACCAGAAGGCAAATTGCTATAGATTAAGACAAGAAGACATCTAGTACTTGACAGTATTCTCATTTGGTATTTATGGTAAATGAAGTTAACTTGAGGCTGCCCATAATTTATGGAAGGAATTTTTTATTGGTATGAATGAGAATTAACTTTCTTTAGCAAGGGAAAAAAAAGCAATGCTTAGAATCTAAGAACATTTTTGACCATGACAGGTTATTTATATTGCAGTGTGAGGGAGAAAAAAAAAAAGTCCAAACCAATCCTTCTGTGTTGTTACTGAGTGGAGCCTGACAAAGCTTTCTTTACACCACCACCAGAAACTTCCTTTTAATCACTCTTATGTTCTTATGTACTAGCTCTTCTATCAAACAGCCGTGTGTTGAAATGTCTCCTTAATATAAATTGCAGTCAAATCAACTATATAGAGCAGATTGTATTTTGAAAATGTTTGGAGTTACAAGAACGTTGCTTTAATGATGTTATCTTTAATTTTTTTTTTCTCTCAGCAGTTCTCTTAATTCTCAGAGTTTATATCTGAGACAACAATATCACAATTTAGTTAGCCATCGTCAAATACCTAGAGCTAAAAATGTTACTGAGTTCAAAATCATACGTGGTTTTGTTATGTCTTATGAGGTGAGCAGGGTGGGTGATTTATCCAGTGTCTGGATGATCACTTTAGGGAACAAGATGTTTTGGGGCTTGTGAGTAGATTGTTTTAATTTCATCAGCATTGGAAAGCAGTCTGAATTCCACCCCCACCCCCCACCCCCCCCCACTTGTTCATTAGAAATTTAAGCAATCTCATTTTAAAGCCCAACTGACAAATGTGTTGATATATTTCTAGATTTTAGTAGAAAAACAGAAGTGAAGCATTAAAATTAGAGAGTGGTTAGGGGAAACACATAAGCTTAGGTTGTGGGCACACAATCTATTATTGTGTTCCCTGGTAAAGTGTACAAAAGATGGTGAAGCAGAGTCAAATGTTTGGGTTTTTTTCTGCCTCAAATCTTTTTGTTGCTCAGCAAATTGAGCACTTATGGTTGGATCTGTCAATTTATAAGCACTGTACTTATCCAGACTAGTAGATTACACCTCAGATTTCTGAAAGAATGGATATCCTTCAAGTCCTATTGGCCAGGATAAAATTGTAGCATCCAAGTGAGCAACAGAAGATGAAGATAGGTATTAGCCTTGTCATAACAATCAGAAACATCACGTCATCTCATGCTCTTGTCCTGTGAACACTTTTTATGAAGTGTAACAGATATTGCAAACCTGGTTTCATTGGATAAATAAAAATGGCTCTGATTTTTGAACCTCCTATTCAGAACTGTGCATTCACCTGTATTCCTTCTTGTTCACTGTCCATTCATAGGAATGCAGACAGATTCCTTCGTTATTTGAGTTACGTAACATATAAAGGCCCTCTGTGAAGGAGGCCATTCCCTTTTAAATAAAAGACCAAACCAGAATCAACACATGCCCAGTACATGAAACACTCTTACAACTGTTACTAAATTCAAGGATTTTTCTGATTAGGCCTTTATACCATACAGTGATGACTAGATTATGTTGATTTTTTGAAATGGTTGTCACTTCTTGATTTTTGGGCTTGTTATTTATTCAGAATTGAAATGAGTGTCTAGTAGTAGGTATAATCTCAAAACTTGATTTTTATCAGTTCTCTCCCCTTACTAGTATAGCCAAGTTTTGAGGATTATAGCTATTTCAGGATATCAGGCTACCTTCATTTTAAGAAATTCTATTGCTTATTTCCCTTCACTTTTAGTATTTGAGGTTTCCCTTGCGGGGTATGCACAGCTTTTGTTTAAAGCTTGCGAAAATAACATTAAAGCAATAATTCTTGAGCAAATATAAGAAACTGTTCTTGCATTTGGCTTTAAAGCACTCTAAATCATGCTTATTTTTCTGGGTAACCCAGTGGTGGGGGACCTTGCATGTACGTATAGTTCTATCACTCAACACTTAGGATGTATACTTTAATAATGTAGAAATTTAAGTGACTACAGAGAAAGTGGAAAATTAATTTATAAAACAAAGGTGATTTTGTTTTTTTTTTAATTTTTTTTTCAACTTAATGAATGAAATGCATTAGCAGGTCAGATATTTTAATATAAGGTACGAGCTCTGTGCCCTTTTAAACTTGCTGAAAATTTGTTCTGAATTCTTTTAATATGATGGATCTGTGAGTTAGATTCTTACTTTCAATATTTCAGAAAAGTTTATTTTTACAGATGTTAAAATAGGTATCAGGGAGCACACTTCACTGCCAGCCATCAGTAAAAAGCTCCTTGTTTTGGAATACATTACCAGCTTCTGTCTGTGAGATGTTTAAAATACTCTTCTGGGTAATCACGTAAATGATGGGTTGCTACAGAAATAGTGAGTGTTCATTCTGAGATGATTTTCTTAAGTGGTTCAGCAAAATCTCCATTAAAAACCTTCATGAAAGGTTACTTATTTTCAAGAAGTTAGTGACAAGGCATGATTTAAGACAAAAATTCTTTTAGGATTTTCCAGAGTCTGCCCAGATGTTTTACTTAAGATGACATCATAGAGTTACAATGTTTGAAATGTCTCAAAGTTCAGTATAATTGATGTCCTATAACATGAGTAATTATTTAGATGGGAAGCTTTTCTGTTATACTGGATTTCAGTAGTGCTGATATCTGAGAACAATATGCAAGTCAACTGGACTCCAAAAGATGTTTGGCTGTATTTGTGGGTGTTTTGGTTTTGGTTGTGTTTTGTTTCTTTTTTCCTCCAGAGAAGTTAAAAATACTTAGATTTAGCTTGTGACTTGTCACTGAAACAATTCCAAATGAATGGCTCTTTCCTGTAAAGAGAGATTATGAGATTATTTATTTATTTATTTTATTTATTTTGAACTATGTAGCAGATGCTTTTGAGAGAAAGAGAAGAAAAGGATGGACAGGCAGACAGGAACAGAAAGACAAATAGTTCTTCATTTGATACACAGTGCTGGCCATGCTGGATAGACCTAAGTTATGATTTGGAACACAAAGGAGGCAAAACCATTACTTAAACAGCATAGCATAAATCAGGGAAAATGGCCATGAATACAGAGATACTTCAAAGGGAACCTTTGTTAAGGAAAACCTTAACAGTTGTTATATCACAAGAGATTTGTCTGTCAGAGAACAAACACAATGTGAGCATGCTATGCAAATACTCTGTAAACATAAGATCCAAAGAGATTTTATAGGCAACTTCTAAAAGTACCAAGGAGAAGTTTTAATCTGTCACTAGCCTTTAGAAGGGCAAATATCTAATACTGTTGAACTGAACTAATACATAGAATAATGGGGAAGTAATTATCACTGGAATGTGAATCTTCCGTCAGATATCGATGGTGCTCTAATACTAATGAAGGCCAAAAATTTAGTCTGAATACTTACTTTCAGATATGACATCTTTACACCTCTAAAACCTGTTTTTATTTGTATGCTTAAAACCATTTTATTAGTGTACCTGAAAATGGAACTAGAGCTAAACTTCCAGTTGTAATTTCAGAATTTTGGATGCTTTCATTCTTGGGGATGTCTGGTACAACTCTTTTATGGTGCACTGCTCTGATCATTCTCTTAAAATGTTACCTTTTTAATGAATCAGGCTGGGTAACTTCTAGAAGAGTAGCTCTCTAGGCTTGACTTCAAGAACACAAACTGGAAAATACTGTCTGGACTCCATAATTAATGTTTCAGAGATGCAGTTAAATTGGTTTACATAGTTGGATGTTTGTTACGTTGTCAAAGAACAGCACTTGTTATAATATGCAGTGTCTTGTATATTTGAATCTTAGTGTTTCTGGTTCTTGCTGATCCTGGGAAGACTCTGTGTACCTTTTATGAGATGTAAATATTTACTTAATTATATTTTTTTTTTATGACAGAATCTCATAAAACCATATAATTTCTTACCCCACAGACAAAATGACCTTCTTTTGGGCCCAAAACATGTTTAATAGCAGTAAAGACTGATAAACTGAACTTGGCTTCTGTGTTGTGACAAATGCCACAGAAATCATCAATTCCAAAATGTTTTGTTACTTTTTCTCCAAGTTCAAATTGTGTATAAGTTTGAGCCAGTCAAAGAAAGCTTTAGAAGATTTGAAAATCATCCATCACGAGCAAGAGGCAGTAAGCTAAACGAGGGATGCTGTTTGTACTGCTTCCTCCCTTAAAACAAGAAAACCCAACCAAACAAAATATCCAAATGACTTTAATTTCTGGCTGACTACTTTTGGCAATGTGTTCTATATCTCACACTAAGCTTCTAGGAGGATTATTGATTGTGTATGGTAGCAGCTTCCAGTTTCCACATTATCCCTAGGAGGAAATTAGATGATCTACCAGTAAATACTGTAAGCATAAAAACTGTACTGAAGCTGTTCATTATTCATTTGAATTGGATGTTTTGGTTTTTAGAAGACAACTTCATTGATGTTATGCGTTGTTTTACTGTTTTGTTTTAATGTTTTATTTATATTGTAGCATAAAGCCACTTATTGTGTTACTTTTTAATACAAGAACATTAAAATATCATTCTTCCTTTTGTGAGCTATTTGGGAAATTAAAACCAAGCATTTGCCACTTTCATAACGTTCAAAAATATTAAGTTTGTGCAAGATTTAATTAGTTAAGGCTTATTAGGCAATAAAATAATTTTACTTAGCATGTTTGAAAGCCAGACCATTAATTAGATTCCTAAGCATAGATCAAGTTGCTTACATTTGGACATCCAAGTTGGGAAATTTCAGAATCCTTTGTAATTCAAATTACTTTAATATTGAATAATTGCCATGAACAGTTTGCCTTGTTAGGTTTTAGTGAAAAGTTAACTTTGTCTCAGTTTAATTTTGAATAGTGGATAATTTCAAGAAAATTTTCATCTGAGTATAGATTGTTAACTGGTACAGGGAGGGGAGAAAGAGGGGAGAAAAGATTAAGATAATTAAACCAGGATTAAGTATTAGTCCATACTGAAGCTATATGCTGCCTATCTGGTGAAAAATTTGCTATAATCTAAAGTTAGGAAAAAGATTCTTGAAACAGGTTTATTTATCTGCTAAACCAGAAACTTCTGAGAAAATATTAGAGAGGTGAGATGTAATTAATATATTGCGTAATGAAGCAAATCAAAAGATCAGACTAAAGCCTAGAATTGAGCAGCTTGAAGGCAATAGAGTATTTCCTTCTAGTTTTCTCGGTGGAAAAAAAAAAAAAAAAAATTTGTGGGTACTTTTCTTGGTTTTGGATGATCTTGCTTGTTGGCTTCCTTGCTAGATTTGGGGTTTTTTTTTTTGTTTGTTTGTTTGGTTTTGTTTTTTTTTTTTTATTGGACATAAAAGAAGTTGTTAAGTAACTATGAGCCCTACCACCCATACACTCTCTAGTATATTATTCTTTCCTTTCTGTTTTTGGAAGAAAGATTTCAGCATTTAAAGATATATGTTCCACAAGTTTTTGATTTCAGATGTTCCCACTAGGTGTTTAGTTTTAAAAACTTATTATTTAAATCCTTAATTCCTCTAGGGACATAATTCAACAAGACAATCAGGAGGTATAATGAATGTGAACATATGAATTTGGTAGAAATCTCAGTGACTTGCTGACTCAGAATTTAAGAGAGGTTGTTTGGTTTGGTTTGGTTTTTGTTCTGATATGACATAGTATTCTCTTCCAGAGTTTGTACTATTGGAGAAAGATTTGCATTTCGAGTGCTAAACTTCCAGGTTCCTTTTGTCTCCTTCAGACACTTGAGTACCTTTTTTGAAACTGTTAGCTGTGGTAGGTGCAAAACTACCTTAAACTGTACAATGGGCCCAAGATCGTCTCAGCTGCAGAATATTCTTCAGAGCAAATGCTAATTGAAGACAAAAAGCTTATTCCAGGCTGGATTTCTGTACTCAATACTTCCTTTCTCCAATGCTAACTGAAAGAATATGGAGATCATATTGAATGCCCACATCTATTTTTCAGAGTTCTTCTTTGTGTGTGACATCTTCCTTGAATTTCCTGGTTTAGTATTTGAGTAATTTCACACCTTGTGACATAAAAGATGGATTGTGTCAACAAAACAATGTAATTAGTTTCTTATCATTTTATGATATTTTCCAAAATAACTTCAGTTAACCAAAAAATAAAATGGATTTGAACAGCAGGGAAATTGCTATTAAACATTTGCCACAAGCCATTTAGTTGTGAAATTGAGAACAAACAGAAATGTGTTTTTATTTAAAAACATTCAGTTGTCTGTGTTTCTCCTTAAGTCCATTTCCCTTTTAAAAAGTGTATCTTTGAGAATTCTGAATCAATTCAGAATCAATCAATATGACAATCAATCAATCTGAATCAATCAATATGACAGCAGATGTGTTAGAAATTGCAAACTATTTAATCACCATTGCAACGGAATATTTTCTGCTAAAACCAAGTTTGCCAGTACTCATGTTTTATATTTAAAAACTAGAAATTCTTCTGATACAATTCTGCAATTTTAGAAAAAGCGTTTGTTTACCCTCTTCTTTGACAGGCAGATTAGCTTGTCAACCCTTTAATGATTGCTGTTGTAATAAATTAGCCCTTTTATATTTATTTCAGTAAGAAATTTCCCTATGTCAACCAAATACAAAGATGTGATGTTTATCTGTACACACTTGAAGGAAGTGCTGCAACAAATGTTTTAAAAGTTTATGCTCTTCATTATTCTTTCCTCTACATTTTAAGGAGGTTGCTGTTTATTTGGGTGACTGTTTCCTAGGTATAACAGTATTCTTGCAGCTGTAGAGTTTTCTGGCATGAAGACCCCTGATTTTAATCCCAAAGAACTGCAGTATTAAGTAGCTTATTTAGGACCAGCTTTGTACATCCTACCTTTTCCCAATTTAAATTGTGAAGTCTTGGTAGGTTAGCATCCTTTAATCTGGAAAAGGGGCAGGTAGAGAGAAAGTAGGATGAAAGTCTAAAAAAAAATATACTAGTTTTGCGAGAGCAAACAGCAATTGTCGCACCAAGTACGAAGAAGAGGCAGTCACTCAAAAATAGCAAGGAGCATATTTAAGACAAACAAAAATATTCTTTACTAAGATAAGCTATAGTGCATCTGAATCTCAAGATTTTATTATGGAAGTGAGAAAATAACACAAAAGATAACAATAATTTAATTTCTTCAGTTTTACCAACTAATGCTCACAAAAGTCTACATGTGAAAATGCAAAAACTGTTGCAGTTCTTAAGCTTAATTAATTTATGGGTGGAAGCCAAATGTATATTCCATATAGTATCTGACACTGATGAAATACAGCAGCAGAGCTACAAACCTAAGGATGAAATCTTCCTTGATAAACAGTAAGAAAGCTTTATTGACAAAAGGCTGAAAATAAGGCAGAAATTAAATTCTTACTTTTGTCATTTACATGAAACTTTTATATCTTTATATTCTGTCTTTTTTGAGTGGACACTAAACAGTCCATAACTGAGTTTTGGCCTTTGTTTGCTTTTGTCAGCCAGAGTCATTTCCAGAAGAGGTTTTGTAATGACTCGGTAGTATGTGATTTCTTGGCCTGTAAGTATGTGCAGACAAGCAGCTGTATTAGCAAGACCTGCAGGAGTAGTTTTCTTGAGGTTAAAGGATTTGTGTAGCCTATTCTAAACATTCACTAGCCAGAGAAAGCTTAGTTAGATTTCATAGTAACACTTTGCCTAATCTGTCTGCTTAGCAAATCAGTATGTACTTTCACATGTACTAAACATGACCTCTTAAAAAGATTTAGAAATGCTTTTGAAAAGCATGGAGAGCACTACACAGAAGTGGGTTTTGGTTTTACTGAAGTACAAGTGGACTGTAAAATACACAAACTAGGAAGAGCTCAAGCTATACTTCCTAGGAAGCTGAAGGCAAAACCCAGCCATCGGTGCTCAGAGGTTTCCAGCCTGCTGCTGATCTGACACTGATACATATGCAGTACTCTGTGCTTTTCAGAAAACCAGTCTTGTTTGGTGAAGGTTTAGTTCTCCAATCCCAAATTAGTTAGCTGTACATGCCTGTGCTGGTGGAAGCAGAGGGGCTGAAATAAATATCCCTCACAAAAGTGAGAGAACAGGAATGCAGAAGTCCCTAGTTAACTCACTTTGAGGGTGTGTTTCCATGTCAATTTAAGGGATTATGCATTTATGTTCTGTTCTGCTTGGCCTTAGTGGGTACGTTCCTTGGTTCTAGATCTGTTCCATCTGGCTTGGTTGCTGACAGCTGCATTAGCATGGCATTCTCCTTCAGCTAACACATCCTTAACTTGAAGTAACCACGGTAGATGAGATATTTTGGTATGGTACTGCATTGATTTCTGAAGGTACAATGGTCTTTAAATTCTAGAGGATATTGTAAATCAGTTGAAATGAATAACCTTCTTTCTGCGCTGGTCTGTTCAGCTGAAATAAATATCTTACTTTAGGTCTTTTGAAGACGCCAAGTATTTCTTTCAGCAAGAGGTTTATTATGTTTATGTTTGTTGTGGCAGTATCACAGGGCTGGTTGTTACAGTTTGCCAACCTTGTTCATTCACTGGATTCTGTTACCTGTTCTGGTAATAGCTGTGATATGATGATGTCTGTCCACACACCACTATGTGGTCCAGTAATTACTAAAGTATAAGGGCCAAAGTTCTGTTTAGGTTATGACATGGAGATTTAAAATCATTTTTACAATGAAACCAAATGGAATTTGAGTAGCAACTGCAGTGGCTGTGTTGCACTCAAGGCACCAAAATCTAGCTTGAAACAAATTGACCCATAGTTAAGTATTTCTGAGAAAAAAATTTCTACGCTACTTTATAAAATTTTACTTCAGTATGCAAAAGTAGTTTCACTGCTCTGCTTTCCTGTCCTTGTAATTGTCACCATCTTTGCAGTTGTATTGAGTGTTGTCAGACAGAAGCAAGTTTAAGTGTTTTCCCAAACCATAGGAAATGAAAGGCTAGTGACCATGATGTACTAGTTTAAGCCAGTGGTACTTTCTGGTTTGTGGCATTGGTGGAGTCAGCAGCCATCAAGGCAGTGGTTTAAATCCTTCATTTCGTACTGGTGCTTAAGCTTTATTTTTCTCATTCTGAATTTGTAGCCTATATAATAACAGCAATTATTATAGTAAAACACGAGAATTACTGTGATTGTTTTTAAAGCCAAAATGTTTACTTTTAATTTATCAAGTAAGAGGAATAATTTCAGGGATGAATGTGGTCCAAAACATCTTTGCTAACCAGTATATTCTAACCTTCTAATTTAAGCAAATAAAGAGTGAAAATGAGACCATGGAGAAGTCTATCAGTAGTTTTAAGGAGAAGCAAACCTTGCAATTCAAGCCTTCTGCTATAGATAGACATGTCATTCAGATCAATTATGAGATCTTTAATTTGGACTCTGACTTTTATATAATTATGTTTTCTTTGAACTGCATTGATGTGGGTCACTAACAGACATTAAAAAGCAAATCTGAAATCTGAGATGCCGTGGTTATGAAGAAAAACACTGAGAGCTGCGGTCATGACTGTGTAATTTCTGTCCCCCTTGATCTCCTGGGAAATCATAACATATGAACAGAGTGCTTTCGGCTTCTGAAGCAAGAGGAAGGAATCATCATCGTCCCTTAGGGACTGATGAGAAATGAGGAAACAGCAATCTGTTTTAAACCATTAAGCTTTCAGTTAATACTCGGTCAACTTCTAGGTTTATGTGTTTTAGAAACAGTTACAGCGGAAGACTATCAATACTGAGACAAGCAGAAGAAAGCTTACAAATATGACTCTTGTTATAATGTTTCCGAACCGTCATACTTCTCAGATTTATGTGCCATGTGTTCTGTCTTTCCAATGGCATTCATATATTAGTGAGCTTCCAATTGGTGTCTTTCTCAGAAGTAAGTTTCAAGAATGTGCTTATCAATAGTCATTCCAGTTACCCTTGCAGAAAATACAAGTGTTTAATGTACTGTTAATTCAGATCAGTTCCTTTGATGTGATAATTTCAGATTTGGCCCCAGATGAATTCATTACTTCCTTTTTAGTTGAAACTGTTAGAATGGTTTGTGAAGACACAAATGTGATTATTTTTAAAGTCTTCTGGTTTGCTTTTGTAACAACCAAATGATCCATTATCAATCTCAAGTCTTCCCCTGATGAGGCTGCTTCACCAGTATAAGATAATGAAGGTAGTCTTGGTAGAACATAGGATGAGTCTCTTTGTGGAAAGCTATTTATTTATTTGTTTGTATAACATCAAAATGCCTGCCTTTTGTCTGTCTTCCAGAAGCAATACAGAAAGGTTACCTGATTATCTACCAACCACAAGTTAGCAAAAATCACTTAAGAGTACACAAGAGACTGGAAGAAAGGTTGCCATTTCTAGAGGCACTGCACACACATTTTTATGAAGGTCTTTGTTTTAAAGTGTTACAAAGTATATGAAGATTAGTTCTGTACTTTGATAAGTGTTGAGGAGGTGAATCATTTGAGATGCAAATTGCTATGCATTGGGAAGTCCCTTAATTGATCAGAATGGGAAACTATATTGTTTTCTAGTACAAAATCACACCTTATAATAAGGAAAAGTATTTTTGAATACTTGTTATTGTAAGGACAACATTTTTAGAACACTTAAACCTTTCTAGCTTCAATTTCTTTTTCATCTAGCTGAAAACATCATCCTGAGTAGTAAGGAATAGTTTATATGTGTCAGGGTACAGAATTCCAGATGTTAAACTGCTAAAAACTTGAGGGATTTTAAAGGCTTAAACATTTGCATTGAAATGCAGAAGGATAATGGAGGATTTTTCTACCTGATATGGTCTCATGATGGTTATTTTTTGACAGCAATTTCATGTACTATCATCTTTTTAGGTAGTCTGAAATTTCTGCTGACCTTTTAATGCCTTTTAAATTTCTTTGAGCTCTGAAGGACCGGTCAAGTACCTAAAGGAATGGAATGAATAGTATATGTTATATTAATGGATTTAAGGACACAGTTTCCTTTAGATGTGTGCAGTAATGGAATTAAATCACAAAACAATGTTTTCAGGCACTTCAATCTCCAAAATTAGAGAAGGTTGTAAATTCTGATTAGCTAAGGTGGAATGAACTTAGAGCTACATTAGGCTCACTCTTAAGGTCCCACTTCTAACCTAGTATGTAATTTTTATTTCTTCCTCTTTCTATTTACTTGATCCTAATTTTCTGTGACTGGGTATTTGAGATAGTACAAGATATTATTTGGGATAGTTTTTTTTATTATTGTTCTTCCTATCCCTGCCACCCCCAGCTTGTGAAGACCTGCAGTTTTGTGGTCTATCTTAAATAACATTTTAGCTGCTCTCTCTTTGTTATACTTCCAGAATGTATGAGTGGTTGGAATAATAAATTCAGTATGAGAAGTATGGCTGATCTGGACTCCTTTTCAGAAGTTGTAGTTGAGCTTTTTGTGACCTTGCATGAAAATTGTATGTAATAGAAAACAATGGAAGACAGGTACTGTTGGAAGGCATGATGCTACCAGAGTATAGCAACAGAACTCATAACTTCAGCAGTGCTGGCCAAGGGGCTCCAAAACTTCAGTGTCTTCGCACCTTGAATTAAAAACAAAACGAAACCAACCAATCAGCCAAAAACCCAACAAAAACACAACCAAAAAACCCACAACCCCAAAAAAGACAAAAACTGCAACAAAACCAAACCACCCCTTTCCACTCCCCAAGAAAACCCCAAAACCTCAAAATAACCACCTTTGTCAAGAGAAGAATAGAACTTTTGAGGTAGCTGTCATTCTCCTGTAAAGGAAATAGCTGCAGCAATGAGTTAAACACAGTAGAAAATAATCTATCCTTCCAGGCTTTCCAGCTGATTTCAGGTTTCTTTGGTTTGGGACACAATTCAGACCCAAATCAGTCTGATCCTGTTCTGGCTGTTCATTTTGGATCTTAAGTGATTCTGTTCTTAGTAGAGAGGTGATCTATGCAGATACTCTTACAGCAGAAATATCAGTTTTGAAGCAGAGAAGGCTATTTTCTACATTCCATTAAAAATCTTCGTTGTTACCAAAATGATAGCTGTTTTGAGCAAACTCATGCTGCAGTGAGCTCTTAATATTGATGTTGCCCTACTGTTTCCACTCCCTTTTTTATTTAGAGAGTCAGGTTACTACAGTGGATTGCCCCAGTAATTCACACAAAGGAATACATTCTAAATTAGAACTACATATAGGAATTACAGTTGTTGTTAATTCTTGCTTGTCAGTGATGTAAGGGCATAAAAATTATTATACTGGATTAGACTGCTATTTCTCAGGTGGCTTAGAAGGGAGAATCAAAGCTTCTTCAGTAAGGTTGTTCAGAAGAGATGCAAGAACTGTGTATATATAGGATTCTTTATGCAGGTTACTACCTATATTACTACTGTAAATATTTTGTGCTCTTCTCCTCAGCTTTGTTGGCTGTATAGTTATGATATTATCAAAACATTTTCACACCAAATGGAATACATGCTACTGAAGTGCAAATATTTGTTTGCGAAAGATGTAAATACATATGTCCGTGAAATTTTCTCACAGAAAATGTTTAATTTAATCCAAATACATTCTTTTTGCACTCTGATCTGAAACTAATTCTCTCGCGTTTGTTGTGAAATGAGTTACTTGGCTAAAGGTGGTTAAAGAATAGACCATTTTACTCGGTGATTTCACTTTCAGTAGATGGCATTTGAAGGCAGCAACGATTTTGAAGGAAATGAATTTTTCTGAAAGTATGCTGAGTAATGTGTGTCAGCTGATTAACAATGCTTGTCTGGTCCAAGAATTGTATCTGGCTTAAAAGCTCCAAGAGTACTTTTATTGAAAATACTCTTAGTATTCCTTGCTTTAGGTAATTTAAAAAGAATTAAGTCAGTTTGAGCCGTATACTCATGTTCATTAGTAATCCTTCTGGAAAGATTGAACTTTTTTTAATGATACTCTTTAGGAACTTCGTATGAATACCAATTCTCTCAAGTCCTATTCCTGGGGGGATGGGGAAATTTGGTCATGTTTTTTGCCTTTTAACTGGAAGATACTGCGTAATACCAATTCCTTTTCAGTACGATTGCACCTGTGAGCATTTTGTTTTGACATAATGTATTGACACAGTAAATGGTGCTGCTGGCTTCCCCTATTTTCCAAGCTGTTCACATCCCACCACCTTAGATGCTTGTGTTTTGTTATTCCTTTGGGGCATGTGTTTTCTCCAGGAATATTTTCATTTGTCTGTAATAAGGGAAGTAGCACCTAGGAGCTCAGCACTGGGAAGCCTCCAGGGCTGATGGTGTTCCCCAAAAGCTCAGAAGTTTTGCTGGAATATAAATTTCATAAGCACTCTTAGTTCACTTCTCTGGGGACAGATTCATATCAGACATATATGAATACATATTAGAGGTTCCCTGCAAAAATTAAATCACCTTCCTGCATCCAGTAGCACTCCTACCCACCGTACATCGCAGACAAAATACTTCATACATTTAACTGTGACATTTTCCTCCCTACTTTTGTACGTGGACAAAATTTGTTAAAAATACATTGTTTCTTCTGCATCTACTTGTGCTTTCAGAATTGTCAGGTGTGTGTATGTGTGTCACCTTTAGACAGATGTTTTCTTACCTATTTTTTTCTATTTCTCTCTATTTAATCTGCTCTCTCTCCATCTTTCAAAATTGTCAATGGCTACAGTGTAATCCAGTGCTTGTATTTAAAAAGTTCTTAGCTGGTGAAGTAAGACCCACAAACCTGTAAATATGTTGTGTTAGTAACACATTGTATATGTGGTGACTTTTAAGAGTATTTTGTATTTATAAAAATACTTTGAAAACTATAAAATACTGCAAAAATAGCACAGAAGTTGTATTCCAAATCCAGTTTAGTTTTTAATTATACATTTATTATACATTTTAAATATACATTTAATAATTTCTAAATAAAATTAATTTCTATTGGATTAAAAAAAAAAAACAAACAAACAAACAAAAAAAAACAAACCAAACAGCCAATCTGTGTGTTCTACTTTAAAAGTACACACATATACTTTAAAAACTATATACCTGTGCTAAACTTGGAAAGTGGAGACCCTTGTAGAGTAACCTGCCAGCAACTGATACTCAGTTTTCACTGTACAGGACAGCATTATATTCTCACAGATCCATGTTCTTACCGTAATTCAAAATTTCTGATCTCCTAGGCCTTTTTAAATGGGCTCTGCTTTTGTGGTTCCTGATGATGTATGTGCATGTGTCAAAAATTACAGCATGCAAGCCAAAAGTGGAGTGATTTTATGTGGTTGGTTTTGCCTGTAATTTTCATAGGATTGCTGATGTGAATGGAGTTGTCAATCTTGGAAATTTAGTCAAGTAAAGAACATCCCTGAACCAAGGTTCTTATGAATAACTCTTTGGGATTTGGTTAATGCAGAGTTTAGAAGGCTTGGCTTTATTGCAGTGGATACATTTTAGAAACTGGTTTGTTCTTGTGAGATTTGAGGGAGGAAGGGGTAGAAAACTAAATCCAATAACCTGTAGTTATTCTACGTGGCTGTCAGAACCTGCAGCACTGGAGTATTCCACGGTGCTGAAAGTAGGTAATGGTAAACTTGCACTGATGAGCGTATAGCATTGCGTCACTGTGTTAATTGTCCACCATGTTAAATAATACTAAATTATTAGCATAAGTGGTGACAGTGATCTAGTTCAGATTCTTTTTTAACTGATTAGAATTGCGTGGTTTATTTTTCACAGTTGCAGTGTGGTTATGGGTAAATATGTAATCTCAAATACTTTGGTACTGCGAGTTCTGACAGCTGCATTCACTAGATTGAAAAGGGAGGAAAAAAAAAAATCAAAGAATGTCTAAATATGATTAGACACTGAGTATCTCTACATGCCTTCCATGATGTCAGTTACTTGTATTCGGAATATTGAGAACATAAGGTTATTAAAAGTCCCTGTGTCAATAACTGATTTCTATTGTACAAGTAATGGATCTTCTGTGTAGGAAAAAAAATATAATTTAGTTTGTTTAAAATTTATTTTTCTTTTTTAGTCTTTCTGCATCATACCTTAAAGAGTATGTCATGAAGAGCTGTGAATTTAGCTTCAATACTTGATTAATTCATTCTAGATGAACACTGAGCTGGGTGCTCAGAATTAATTTATGCTGGAATCTCACTGCTTCCCAAAATTATTCAGAAGTGGAGATTTCATTACTTTGCTGTTTTCCTCACAGACTGCTGCTGATTAACCAGAGCTTTAAGATTTTCTTTTCTGTGTCTGATGAAGCTATTTTTGCTTCTTCAAAGTAAAACCTGCTGAGATGGAGTGGCAAAGTCACTGATGATATAAATGGCACACTGTGTCAGCTCTTACCTCAATCAGCTTTAAATAAACATTTGTTTCAAATGGTGAAACAATTAATGTAAACACCAAGTATCAAATTCTGCTCTGGAATGAGCCAGTGCCTGTCTCCTGACTCCAGCTGGTATATACCAGTGTTGAATACGAACATGATTATGTTTCTCATAACTGGTAAGGTTTTTAAATGAACCTCCCTTCAGGCAGACATTGATAGAAGATGCTCTAACAGTAAGAGAAAGAATAAAATAACAGTATCTGGAAAATGAATCAAGAACTCAGAGTTGGGCAGGGACCATTGGAAACTGAAATAATTTTACTATGTGGAGACCTATTTCTTAGGAAGAATGATGAAACAAGGAGAATGCTTCCAAGATCCCAGTTTAGCTAATAAGTTAACAGAAGACATTTTAGAGATGAATTCTGCAAACGCTGCTCAATATAAAGGGTGAAGGATTCTGCTCTATGTTTTAGATACTGTAATGTGTTGAAACTTTCCACAAGTCTAAAGGTTTTTCTAGGATAATGTATAACACTTGATCAAACACAGGCTAGTCTGACCCTCTATAATCAAATGGGCTTCGTATGCTTACTGTGCTCTTCTTGACTTCTTAGATCCTCAAAATTTAGCCATTTCTCATTTACATAGACAATTATTCAAAGGCTGGTTTCAGTTTCATCTTTCAGCTGCGAACAATTTCAAAATTTCAAACAGGGAAAAAGAAGTATCCAAAAATAGAACTATGAGTTAAAATTATTTCAAATACTGTGGTGTGAGTGATCCCAGTAATAGACGCTTCAGTACTTTTTAATGATTCTTACTTTACAAAAATGAACATTACACTTTAATATGGATTTTCAACCCTAATATAGACCCTTTTCATCAGCAGAAAGATGTTGAACTTGAATGTTTTTCACTTCTGTCCAATAGGCAAAGCTGGAATTCTGCAGTATTTTTGGAGCAGAGACCTTAAATTCAGCCACTGCTAAATAGTAGTGTTTATTCTGTAGAAAACTCTACCCAGAACTGTATCCACTAAGAACTTTTCCAGTCTCCTGGTTGATCTGTGTTTCAGATGTCTGCCATGCCATTTTAGGAAAAGAGCTATTTCTGTTAAAAAAAACCAAAACCAACTGCAAAATAAGGTTATTAAATAAATAAATAATCAAAGAATACTTTGACCATCCCTCTGTCTGTCTGGTTAGGCACCTTGTTATTACTGCTATGCAAAAGCAGTAGTTCCTTTTTTTTCCTATAACAGATGACTGATTTATGTTTACCACATAAGGATGGAGAGTTGATTTTTTTCCCTTTGTCTCTGCCCTTGGGTTTTAATATATGTCATTATGTTATTAAAAAAACAAAAAACAAACCAAAAATAAACCGCCCCCC
>JANHGN010024780.1:0-36643 GCA_024605025.1 Megaceryle maxima
TACTCTGCTGTGGTCAGACCTCACCTGGAATACTGCATCCAGCTCTGGAGCCCTCAGCACAGGAAGGACATGGACCTAATGGAGTGGGTCCAGAGGAGGGCCACAAAGATGATCAGGGGGCTAGAACACCTCTCCTATGAGACCTAATAGCCGCCTTCCAGTACCTGAAGGGAGCTTATAAAAAGACTGGAGAGGGCCTGTTTACAAAGGCCTGTAATGAAAGGATGAGGGGTAATGGTTTTCAATTAGAAAGGAGTGGATTTAGATTAGAAATAAGGAGGAAGTTCTTTACCACAAAAGTGGTGGAGCACTGGAACAGGTTGGCCAGGGAGATGGTTGAGGCCCCATCCCTGTAGACATTCAAGGTGGGGCTTGACAAGGCTCTGAGCAACCTGCTCTAGTTGAGGATGTCTGTGCTCTCAGTCGGGGGGTTGGACTAGATGACCTCTAGCAGTCCCTTCCAACCCAGACATTTCTATGCTTCTAATAACCAAAGACTTAATATTAACTGCCTGCTTCTTAGATATCAGACTGATGATAACCAATTAAGTACAAACCAATGTCATTGCTAGCACAGCCAAAGTACCAGAAACCATGATTTTTGGACAGTACAGCATGACTTGATTTTCAGTAAGACACATTTCAAAGAAAACTCTGTGCTCTGCAGGAAACACATTGTAGTTCATTACGCAATGCCAGAGGCTCTACTAAACCATTATTCTCTGATAATATTTAGGGAAACTATATTTATTTTTAAATGCTGTATTTAGGGAAAAGTGTTGTTTGTTTTGGTTTGTTGTTTTTTTTTTTTTTTTTTTTTTTTAATCTTCAAGTATACTCAACTTTCCTCTTTACCTCCCTTATTTTCTTTTCTTGGATTCAACCAGGATGGACAATGAAAATGTTAATCTTAATAGAAAAAATGTCTGAACAAATTTCCAGACCCAGGATATAGGAATAGTTTTAGTATGTTTGGATAAAAGTAGGAGTTTATAAGTGTTTTATCTGATCCATACCAAGACTTGTCCTTTTGTTAGATTATAAATTGTTCTTTGGAAGATGTGTTTTGGTTTGTCTTTTTGGCCTGCTGGAAACATGCATAGTGATTACTAATATTCAGTGCTGCATAGAACATAGTTGCTCTTTAAATGTAATTTTCTGTTATTGATTGACTTTTAGTTTCTATATAATCATTTGTATCTTTCCTGCAAGAAGTATTAAAAAAAAAGAGCACTGCCCAATTAATTTCCAGAAAACTAGGTGTAACACAATTTACATTGTAATTACTTATGAGAAAGAAATGCAATTCATTTGGTTATCTAACTCATTTGTCAGATATAATTGAAATGACCTCAGGTGGCAGGTTAAAATAGCATAGTTGATGCAAGTGGAAACCAAAACTTTTCATAAAATGAAATAAATTCTAGTGCACAAGAAAGTACAGATAAACCTTATTATTCATCTCTTGCAAGTAGAGAAGATACAACGATATTAATTCTTTCTTACTCAGGAGCTAAGAATGAGAGAAACAAAATAATAATTCTGAAATTATCTATTTGAAATAAGAACTCAGAATACTCTGAAATTCTTTTCAGAATATATTAACTCATGGTGTAACTTTGCTGGAATTAGACCAGTGATGAACCTACCACTTCTTCCTGCTGTCCACCAGGACCCCATGCTGCTTTCCAACAGGTCAGTCCCCAACCTATACTGATACATGGGGTGGTTCTTTCCCAAATGCAAGACTTTACACTTGCCCTTGATATATTTCATTACATTTTTCCCTGCCCAACTCTCCACCCTGTCTAGGTCTCTCTGGATGGCAGCATAGCTTTCTGTTGTGTCAGCCCCTCCTCCCAGTTTTGTGTCATCAGCAAACTTGCTGACAGTACACTCTGTTCCCTCATCCAGGTTGTGGATGAATATATTGAATGGTACTGGTCTCATTATCAACCCTTAAGGGACTTCACTAGATACAGGTGCCTCTCATATGGCTTTAGCTAAGGCCACCTGGAAAACTCAGAAAACACAAGTCAAACAATTATAAAACCTTTTGCTACCACATTAAAGCAACCTGTGCTTTAAAGGCATCTAAACTTTTCTTATTGTCACCTCCTTGGAGCAGTCTCAATGGTTTGGCAATGATTCTTTTCCAGTTCAATTGAAAATATAATTCTACATTTCATTGTTATTAATAAAATACTTCCATGGTATTAGAGCACCTTTGTGTTCAGTGCACTGTTTTACCTGAATATACAGGGGAAAATAACCCTTTAAAAAGTTAGCAAACGCTCTGCATAGGTGTTATTCACTGTATTTGTGTTTATGACAAAAAGCAATTCAACCAAGGTAGTGAACTTACTGAATAGAGAGGAGAAGCCCAAGTTAAAGTAAGATTGAGTGCATTTAATATTCCAAAATCCTAATAAAAAGTTCAAGTCTCAAAAGCAATAGTACAGACAGACCAATGTTAAGTCACTCTGGTAAACTTCCACTGGCACTTCAGCCAAGTTCCATGGCCATGATCTTCAAGTCAGCAACAGGACAGCCAAAATGCTCCTCATTTTTGTGAGCAACATACCAGTTGTGACTGACAAGTGTCAAAACATGTTTTACATTATACAATAAGAGAAATTTAATTTTGTCCATGACTTGAGAACTAGACGTCATGTGTCTCCTTGATCTTTCCTAATGTTTCTCCAAGCAGTACAAATGCTCCTTAGTGGAACTCAGTGCTTGACACACTCAAGATTGAAGGACATGTTTGTTTCCCCATAGGCAAGTCTGTTAGGCTGATAACTTCATAAATGCAATGCCAGTTGCATCTGAGTTGCAACAACAGAAATGTCTGGGTTGGAAGGGACTGCTAAAGGTCATCTAGTCCAACCCCCCGACTGAGAGCACAGACATCCTCAACTAAAGCAGGTTGCTCAGAGCCTTGTCAAGCCCCACCTTGAATGTATCCAGGGATGGGGCCTCAACCACCTCCCTGGCCAACTTGTTCTAGTGCTCCACCACTTTTGTGGTAAAGAACTTCCTCCTTATTTCTAATCTAAATCCACTCCTTTCTAATTTAAAACCATTACCCCTTGTCCTTTCACTACCGACCTTTGTAAACAGGAGATTGCCAGCAGAGCTGATATTTGTTGCCAATGTGTAGGTAGTTTATGAATGTATCATGAATGTCCTGTTCCATTTAACATTACTAACATAATGTGTACTGTTATGGATAGAGGAAATTGTCAACTTTGTTCAAGCTAATTATGTTTTTCACAAAAGTTGGTGTATACGAGTGAACTAAACCTGAATTAAAAAAAAAAAAAAAACAGGTGTGAAAAAATAGTTGCTTTCAAGAACTGGTATAAAGCACTTAAGAAACATAGTTATGCTACTTTTCTCAGAAGTGATATTCAGAGAAATGGATTTTGGGGGCTTGGGTTAGGAACATTGAGGAGAGGACTTTAGCTCCTGACTGTCTTGGAACCTTGAGCAATAGCCTGGCAGAGAAATGCTGGATTAAATGAGACCAAGCTAGGGGCATTGCAGAATGATGCCAGTGAAGCAAGCCTGTGCTGATACCAAAATTGCACCTTAATTTGGGACAGAATATTCTTCCTTTATCTCCCTTCCATGAAGAAAGCATTCTTCATGTTGTGCATCAAGTTGCAGAAACCCTGTCTAATGGCTTGCATTATATTTTGAATTAATTATGCCCTGATACAGATTGAGGAATTCTGATAATAAAAAAAACCAACCCTTCTACTCATCTTTAAAACCATCAGTTTGCTTGGCCAGAAATTCTTCCAGCTATTTCATCTTTACTGTGTGAATCTGAGACCTATTTGAGTTAGTTTAGTTTAATGTAGTGACTAAACCCCAAAGATACTTCTTCAGTTTCAACAGACTTAATACTTTGTTGGTCATTTTTCAAGATTTGTGGACTGTGGGGATTTAAACAGTGCATTTGCTGGTCTGAACTAAAACAGTGGTTAAGATAAAGTGTGCATAAGAAGTTCAGTTGTAATATATCAGTGATCATGTTGTATTACATACTGTATGATGACAAAAATGTAGAATCTATAGTATGTATAGGATAATTATTGCAAGAAAGGACAGAAATGTCCCTGACAAGTTTAATTGGAAAGAACACCGTTTCACATCAATAATAACTTCTTTGGTTACCTGAATGTATTAGTTGTTTAAGGAAAAAAAATGAATCTGATATTCAGTATTTAAGTCCATTTGAAGCAGTCATTGAGGAAGCAAGGAGTGTGATCAAAGAGAGAGATGATGATGAAGTCTTCCTGTCTTTTGAGCCTCAAGAGGAAACAAGTGGCATAAAAAGTTTCTTCAGTTTCTGGGATTACCATTATGATATTTTGGCATTGGGATTTAGTTACTAAGGCCATTCTGTAGGACCAAGAGGCCTTAAAACATTGTTACCTTTAACGCAGGCACTCTACATTATTTTAAACTCATCTAGTTTTCTGCCTTTTGCAGGGGAAAGGAAGTAACATCCTCTGATACTGGAGGAGTTTTCTATAATTATTTTTTTCTTGTCTTCATCAATTCAAGTGATTATTTTGAAAAGACCAAAGCATGAGCGTATTGATAGCATCCACAGTGTGTGCAGACTTTTCAACAAGACCACTGTAAGCTTGCTCAAAGAAATCCTGAAAGGTTGATATAACATGGTTTATCATGTTATGAACGATCTACTACAACAGGGAAATGACCCTTAATACCAGAATGATTCAGACAGTTTTAAATCAAACTTCTCTGAGTTACTCTCTAAAGAAGCCTGTCTCAGTTAACTGAAGAAGAAATAGCAACCTGGTAGCATGTCTGCATGTGAACAATTTACCTAAGTGTCTGAGGAACATTTAGAACACAGAACTGAAAATGAAAGCACTCCCACACTGTTAGTGTTGATAAATGACTTGCAATATTTACTCGGAGGAAGTTTAGATGTTTAATGTTGATAGGTAGAAAATAAAAAATGTCATATTTAATAATTAAATTACTAATTCAAAACCATAAAGTTCATCTCAAGTGGAGGTGTACACTGCCATAGCTCCAGTGAAAGCTGATTTTGAATTCTTGAGTGAGATGGGGCTTTTCCCTTCCCAGGTTTCTTCACTACCTATAACCAAACAAGAAATTAAAAAAAATGAAACAAACAAACAAAAAATCCCCAGTATATCTTTATAACTTCACAGCTAGCTATAAAATCTTTTCAGATATTACAAGGATAACAATTTGACAGCTACATGTATGACTTTGGAAGTAAGAGAGAAAGCCTGGAGGGAGGAAGGCTCTCCACTGCTCAGTGAGGATTTCATTAGAAATCACTTGTGAAAACTGAACACTCACAAATCCATGGGCCCCAATAGGATACACCCACAAGTGCTGAGGGAGCTGCGTGATATTGTTCCTATGCTACTCTCCCTCATTTTTGAAAGATCATGGAGAACGGGAGTGGTTCCTGAGGACTGGAGGAAAGCCAATGTCACTCCAGTCTTCAAAAAGGGCAAAAACACAGACCCTGGAAATTACAGACCAGTTGGCCTCAACTCCATTCCTGGAAAGGTAATGGAGCAGCTCACTCTAGAGATCATCTCTAAGCACATGAAAGATGTCATGTCTGACTAATCTGATATCCTTCTGTGATGGTGTGACTGAATGGGTAGATGCAGGAAGAGCAGTGGATGTTGTCTACATTGACTTCAGTGAGGCTTCTGACAGTGTCTCCCATAACATCCTTGTGGGTAAGCGTGAGTTAGAAGAAGGGACAGAGAGGTGAGTTGAGAACTGGTTGAACAATAGAGCACAGAGGGTTGTGATCAGTGGTGCAGAGTCCAATTGGTGGCCTGTAGCTAGCAGTGTTCCCTAGGAGTCAGTACTGGGTCCAGTCTTACTCAACAGCTTCATCAGTGACCTGGATGAAGCGATAGAGTACACCCTCAGTTAGTTTGCTGATGATACAAAACAGGGATGAGTAAAAGTGGTGTAAGACAGGTATTCACAAAAGCTTGCAATTATTTTGAGAAAGGCAATTTTTGAATTAAAAGAGAAGAAGTTTTGAACTGATACACTAGAAGGCTGTGCTGCCATTCAGCAGTATCTGGACAGACTGAAGAGCTGTGCAAAAGGAAACCTAATGAAATTCAACAAGGATAAGTGTAGAGTCCTACATCTGGGAAGGAATAACCCCATTCACAAGTACAGGTTAGGGTTAGACCTGCTGGAAAGCAGCTCCATGTAGAAGGACCTTCTAGTCCTGGAAGACAATAAGTTATCCACAGGACAGCAATGGGGCCTTGTGGCCAGGAAGGCCAATGGTATCCTGGGGTGCATAAAGAAGAGTGTGGCCAGCAAGTCCAGGGAGGTTCTCCTCCCCCTCTGTTATGCCCTAGTGAGACCACTTATGGAGTATTGTGTTCAGTTATGGTCTCCCCAGTTCATGACTGGGAAATACTAGAGAGAGTCCAATGGAGAACTACGAAGATGATGAAGGGACTGGAACATCTCTCCTATGAGGAAAGGCTGAGAACCCTGGGGCTGTTTAGTCTGTAGAAGAGAAGACTGAGAGGAGAACCTTTTAATGTTTATGAATATCTGAAGAGTGTGTGTCAAGTAGAAGTGGACAGTCTCTTTACAGTGATACCTGGTGATAGGACAAGAGGTAATGGTCAATGGAACACAAGAAGTTCCATCTCAACATGAGGAAAAACTTCTTCACTGTGAGGGTGACAGTGCACTGAACAGGCTGCCCAGTGAGGTTGTGGTGTCTCCTTCTCTAGAGACTTTCAAAACCCTCCTGGATATGTTCCTGAGTCTTATGTCCTAGGTAATCCTGCTCTAGAAGGGGGGCTGGACTCGAGGATCTCCAGAGGTCCCTTCCAAACCCTACCATTCTATGATTCCATGACTTAGCTTCAAGAGAAAACATAATGGAAAATTTGTAATTTGTGGTTTTGTTTAAACTAAACTTCCTAAGAATATCTTGGGTTTTTGCTTTATCACCCTCATTCTCGGTGATGGTTAATGTTGCTGAAAGAATCAATTTTCCTAATATATACTTGTTCACCCCAAGTAATTGTTAAAATATTGGTTTTACATTTCCATTTGTGTTTCCCAACAGCAGGGCAACTATAAAACATTTTCCTTAGTACCAACTATGACAAATTAAATTTAGAAATAAGCCAATACCCATTTCAAGAACTTATATTCTAAAGCTTATGGGTTTGGTTTCTTTTTTTAGCAGAAGATCACAATAGCCTTCTTAAAAATACTGAAGTAAAAGTTACTATATTAATTAGCATATGAACTTCTAATTGCCACTTGAACAACTTTAGCTTTCACACTTTTCGTTGTATCAACTGATCACAGTTTGCTTTTGCTATTGTTGGAGCCCATCTTGCCAAGCCCTGTGATAACAGTTTACTCTTCAGTGCTTTTAATGTTCAGATTTCAATTCCTGGATGACATCCAAAACCACAAAGTGACAGTTTTTTTCCATGCTATAAACACAGCCTTGAATCCATTAAGGAAGTCTACTGTTTCTTCTGTGACTTAAGATGGTGTGCCACAGAAAGAACCAGGCAAAGTTCCTTTGCTCCTCAAGAATGCAATATCACAGCTCATTTGAAATAGCATCTCCACAAAGCAAATCTTTATAGCAGAAGCTAAGTGTAGCATCCTCAAGTGGCATCTGGCAGTTTGTGTTATAGAGCAAATAAGGTTGGCTATTGTTATTCTCCAGAGCATTTTATACAAAGGAGCTTAGACTAAGAAAGAATGACTTAAAGTGACATGGATTTCATGCTGGAGAAGGCTGGCTTTAAATTCTGTTTATCTGCAGCCAAGTTCCTAAAATGCATAACAATCTTTTAATCTCTTCCTTTAATTAAAATTCATAATAAAAAAAAGGGAGAAGAAATCAGCAATGAAAATAGGTTTTATGTCTACTGAATCAAGTACACAGTACTTCTGGAAACCTCATAAAAGCGATAGAAGACCTGGTCTCTGGAAAGCACTAACACTGCATTTCTACAAGCCTCTTGATCACCTCTCTGAACTGGTGAAAAGACAGTCCCGTATTCTATTTTATTTAAGTAGAACAAACAGAATTAGGCAGAATAACTGATAGTGACATGTGGAACTGGATGACTATACATAATTAGAGAAAAGAACTTTAGAACTATAAAATAAGTCAAAAGAATTGTATAATTCCCTTTCAACCTTAAATTAGCCCTAATAAAATTTTTGTGTGACACAGCTATCTCAAAAATGTTTCCTTTTCTGAAAGAAATTGATGGAAGCTCTGTGGTGGAACCACTGAAAACCAGGGAAAATAAGGCAGGCAGAAATCCATTGAATATTGAGAATAATTCTAATAAATGGCAAATACTGCATAGTGCAAGTATATTAGTTATTGCCCTTAAATTCATTTAGGGATTCAGAAGAATAGTTGTGGTTCTCAAACTGGGAGTTGGAATCAATCTTTTCCTTGTTTCTCATGGGCAAATATAAGTAATAACCATCCCAGATTCACAGATTTATGCTGATAGCCCACATAAGCAAAAATAATGCAGACAGAATTTTTGTTTGTTTTTAACTTTGTGCCATTAATCAAAGTTCTAAAAAAGGGTTAATGTGAGACTCAGTATCTGTCTTTTACTGTCCTGCTAGTAAAGCCACTAGGTCTGGCTGGGACAGACAATTTTCTTCATAGGAGACCATATGGTGCTGTATTTTCTACTGATGACTAAAAGTGATGATAACATATCAGTGTTTCAGCTGTTACTGAACTATGCTTACACAGCATCGAGGCTTTCTCTGTTTCAGAAACTGGCTGGACATTTGTCTGTTTGTGGGAGGTGCTTAGTGATTGCCCTTGCATTGCTTGTGGTTTGCTTTTTTTTTTTTTTCCTCTTTCCTTCACTTATTAAACTATCTTTAACTGGGCTCCCATGTTTTTCTCCCTATTAGTCTTCATGTTCTTTCCCTTATCCTGCTGTAGTGGGGGAGTGAGTCAGTGGGTACATGCTTAGTTACGGACTGGGATCAACCCACCACAAAAGGAGTAAACTGGCCAATAAACAGTTTGGAATAACAAAATGGGTTTTTCAGTGATGTAATGAACTCAACAAGAGATGGAAATAATGAATAAATATGAACTCTGAAGGAGAAGAATAACATTTTTGTGATAGAGCAACCACTAGGCCAAAAGTCTAAAATAAGAAAGTCAATTGTACTTTTATGTGTAGGTGAAGTATAATAATCTTGTAGAATTATAGTTTTGTTCTCTTTCAGTTGACTGAGAAAATAACAGTACCTTTCTTAAAATAATTGCAAGCTTTTGTGATTATCTGCAATATACCACTTTTACACTGCCCACTCAGTTATGTCCTTTGCATAAGAATCCCATTAGGTCTTTGTAATAGTATGCAGGAGGTCTGGAAAGAGTGAAAATCCAAAGTGTAACATTGTCTGGTTTTAGAGATATAAACCCATTCCTTCTTACTAAAGGAAATAATGAGTTAAAGGGGAAGTCAAACCCAAACTAGTATAAAACTATCCCTTGCTCTCTAGTATAAACTTACTTGGTATAAGTATTGTTAACCATAGTAATAACTAAAGCATTCAGTTCCCGCAAAAAATAAAACCAATACCTTCTGCAGTTGAGTTACTTCATAACTTTTCATCTTCATATCTCATAACCTGAAGGAAACTGTATTAAAGAAGATTAATGCTTGATGAAACAGAAGTATGAAGAAACTGAGAGCAAATCCTCTTTTTTCTGCAGGTTGTCCATTGATCTGAAGCACCATATTTTCTGTAACACAGTACTAAAAAAACCCACCTTGATCTTTACTCAGATATTGCATAGAGCCCTTTTGATCTGTGTAGGTACTTAATGATATTTTTCTAATTTGGTGCGGTGTGATTTTTCCTGAGACAGAAAAGAAAATAATCTCTAAGAAAATGGTGCTTTTCTCCAAAGGAATAAAACCAGGATTGAAGGCAAGGATTTCAGCCTTGCAGTAAGAATATTATGAATATAAAGAATTTTTACTGAGATGAAGTAAGAAATTATGTGACGTAGTGGATTATCTGCATTTACTATAAATAGACAGCAATTTTCCCAAAATAGAGTCTTTTTTCTTAAGTAATTCTAAAAGCTATTTAGAATTAATCCTGAAAATGGAAGCTATTGCTGTTTCACTAGCCAGTTATCTTTTTTTTCCAGGGGATATTTCAGGAGAATTGTTTAGTTAAGTAGTATAATCTTATGCATTTTTTGTTGATAATGTGGTTGGAATTTTGATCAGTATCTCTTATTATTGTAAATCTGTGGCATTCTGCTTTCACTTGAAATAATTTCTGACTATTTTCACAGAAAGAAGCTAGGCTGTATATTGAAAAAGACTGTACAGAATCATTGTAAAGTGTTCATTCGATCTTTATTGTTTGTCACCAGTGTGGAAATTGTATTACATTCACTGATGGTGTGGTGTCTGACACAGGTAATGGTATAGTATATTAATAGCTTAAAGAAACATTCATTGTTTATAGCACATATCTGAGTGGACTATGTCTGCCACTCTAGGGTAAAAGCAAATCTTAGAATTTGGGCTTCCGGTTGAGAACTATGTGTTTGTATAATATAAAGCTGAAAATATGGAGACTGATTTATTTTTCAAACATCTGACAGTCTAGAGATAAGATATCTTCTCATAGAAATACAGGACTGAAAGAAGTTTTCCAGGTCAGTATCATACTAGGCTGGGTGACATAAAAAAGCAAAAATCCCCACCAGTTTGTGTGCATTCATAGATGGTATCTTTGAATTCCTGGTATTATTAAAAGTCCAGTATTTTCTATCACTTCATTGTGATAAATAGAAACTGTCTCCTTCATTAAGGCTGTTATGGAGAAAAGGGTCAAAATGGGTTAGATTTTTAACAACAATGTGGTTTGTTACCTTGCACCACAGAGTGTTTGAATTTAGTATATCTTATCTAGGGTTGTGATAAGAAACAAAAGAAAGATTCAAACTGTTTCAGAGATCGTCTCTGTGTTTTTGAAAGGAAAAAGAAGTATACATTTTTAATACAGCTGTCAGATATTTTGACAATGATTTATCTGTTGTAACTCTCAAATAAAACAGCCAGTCATGTTCTTGCATTGCATAATTTCTCTACTTTGTAACAGTAAGAAAACATTTTTTTGTGAGAAATAAAATTTTTTAAAAGATTGGAATTTACTTACTGCAAGCATATTGAGCTGTGACAAAAACAGTCTTTGTTTTTTCTGAGCATAGACAAAATAAAGTATGATCTTCCATGGAAGCTAAACTGTTAGAGAACTTTTTCTCTGTTCACCAATGTCCTGGTTTGGGTGAAAACAGAACCCTTAGGTCTAAGGGGCCACCCTGACCAGTCAGTAACTGGCTAAGCTTTGCATCTAAAAAAAAAAAAAAAAAAAAAAAGACACTTTAGCTTAAGGGACCACACTCTCCATTGCATAAAAGCATAAATTTTTCAGCTAAAAAAAAAAAAAAAAAAAAAAAAAAAATCTTTGGAGAAGTAAATCCCAGGCAAAATTTCTGTGGAGAAGATCTCAATATGCTGTGTGGCTTTAGCCAGGCAAAACCCTATAAAATGGGGTGGGCTTTTTTGTCCAAATTAACAGAATTTTAAAAGCATTTGGATGCCAGAAGATGCACCCAGGAAGAAAATCCATGGGATTTTTCAAAACCTGATGTTATTTTTTGCCTAACTCAGGGAAATTAGTTCTGGCTTGAGAACTTCATTCATTAAATATGATGGAGAAAGTGGCAAGGTACTTTCTTTTGCCATCAGTGACCTCTCTGTCACTGTCAGAATTGGGTGTTATGCTACCAACAGAATCTCATATTAATGGCAACAGTCATTTTGGACCTTCATCTGTGGTTTGCATTCTTATTTAAGAATGATAAGCAGCAGTAACTGCTAAAGTCTATCAAGATCTCTGAACTGGTTAGAAAGCATGGTTAAAACAAATTCGTAATGGAGAAAAAGGTCAGTCTAGACTGCTTAAACAAGTGCTGTAATTCTGCATTAACTGATTGAATAGCTGTAGCCAAAACAAATGAACAAGTTGTAAAAGCACTAGATGTTACTGAAGATGACAAGAAACTCCTGAATCAGCAACATTGGTATTGCACAAAGACCTCTTGTGTAATTTCTATAAATGTGGCACAAGCATAAAATATTTTGTTCATATCTCCAAAATTACTATTTATTGATGAGTTTATGTATTCAATTACAACCAAACATCCCTACTTAAATACAAATGCATCAAGTGCAGAGATTTACCTTTGCTGTACTTATACCTATGAATGGAGGACATATTTTATGAAATTTAAGTTTAACTTAATGGGAAATATATACAACCTTAAATATGATACACTTGCTTCAAAGATTTCTCTTGGCCAGTTGATGATAGAAAAACTGACAAGTATGCTGAACAATTAATTATTCTACAACCTTTATATAACCAGCTCGCTGTAAATGTTGTGGTTTTTTTCCAACATTACTTCTCATTTAATCATAAGAAATTTTTGTTTGCTGGCACTCTAATTAAGAACATACATGGGCAAGGTAAAAGTTTTCTTTATTGATGAATTTAGAAGATATAGAAGTATTACTTTTTGTTGAATGAAGTATTATCTTCATCCCCCAAGGAGAGATTACATTTTTTTTTGCTTATAGACATTTCCTTGTGGGTTGATTTCTTTTCGATTAATGAATGGAAAGCTATGTTAAAAGAATAGCTCAAACTGAAACATGTAAAATACTTAACATTACAGGAAATATTGCCTTAGCTTTTGGGTTTTTTTTCCATTTGAGATATTTGACAAAATTCAGAAAAGTGAACAAAACATGTTGATGATTCTGATTTTTTTTTTTTTTTGCTAAAATAACCTCTAAACCAGAAACTTTCACTCAGTGTCTCTGTTGTTTCTGTACATTTGTCAAGAGACTATGCCTTTGAATAGTGCCTTTCCTTTATTTTCCCATTGTTAGATGTGCTATTTAACAAAAAGGTGATTTTCTGGTCATCATGGTTTTTGTTTTACAGTGCTTTAAGGCCAAGAAATGGACCATTGGGCAGCAGTTTGCACAGTATGTGCAGGGAGAAGGAAAATCAGAAAGCACATTAAATAGCTTCTTGCTTCACCTGAGTTATTCTCCTTCCTTGGTCCTTGATTTGGTTGCCAAACCTGGAGGAGAAGGGAAGAGGAGGAGGAGGAGAAGTCAAGTACTTATGAATATTACTACATATTAATGCAATAATTCAGTTTAATTAATGTACAGCGATGGCTGCCAAACTGAGAAACATAGAGGCTTAAGGTAAAAAAACCCAAGAACACAACATCAGTAGCAGCAGCTCATGGCAAACTTTGAAATTCCTAATAAGTAGCTGTCAAAACAGAAAGTCAAAGCAACCAAGTGCTTGTGCACAATAATGGACTACTTGGCATAAAAGAAGGTTAGAGTGGGTGTATGGGGGAAAAAAGAGAAAGACTAGAAAATACACCCTTTGAAAAAGAGGAAGATTAGGCACTGTTAAAGAGGAAGACTTACGAGAAACATCCTTTGCCTTCACTTTTCACCTGTCTTATACCCTACCATAACCAAACTGGTGTTGTTGGTAAGGCACATATTATAAGTAGGTGATTTCTTTTTTTTTCAAAAGACAGTTGAGTTGCCTAAATAATTTTCATGTTTGCAGGAATTTTGAAGTGATGTCTAATTCCTGGCCAAATTTTTTGAAGCTTTTGTGGCTGAGTCAATCAGAAATATGCTTCAGAATTTCCTGAAGTCAAATGGAGTTTTTCTGTTGGCTTTAGATTAGCTATCTAAACAGGCTCTTGGAGACTTAAATCCAATACAGGCTTTAAGAGCTTGGCTGTAGAGTAAATACGTCAAGTAATCTGCATAAGTATCTGTGTGGTTCAGTTCAGTGCCCTTGCTTCAGCCACAGGAAAGATTTGGCTCATCTGGGAGGTTCTCCTTGAGACACACTCATGTGGACTATTTCCTGATTACTGTGCAGTGCACACGAAGGAGAACAGTACTTTCATCTGATGCAAAGAACTTAGAAAGAATGAATGGAAAAGATTGTTAATCACAGAATTGTTGAGGTTGAAAGAGATCTTTGGAGATCATCTGGCTCAACCGCCTGCTCAAGTAGGGCCATTTTGAATCCGGTGCCAAGGACCATGTACAGACAGCTTTTAAATACCCCCAAGGAGGTAGACTCCACAAACTCTCTAGGCAACCTATGACACCTGCAAATTAAAAAAAGTGTTTCCTAATGTTGAGGTGGAAAATGCATCTGTGCATATTAGAGATGGTGTGGAAGCCAGGAGACATGGAAAATAAAGCCTTTCTGTCTTAGGTTTAGATGTCTGTCTTTGAGGAGACTTCATTAATTACTTTATCCTGGACACTCCTTTTCCATGTAGAAGAACTGCTGCAAGTGATAATATGTGACTTTGCAATAGTGAGAGGGATCAATCCATGATAAAATACTAGCTGTTCATGAAGGAAGAGTCTTAGGCATCAGTATTGCTGAAAAAGGGCGTTTACTTTTGGAATAGTGAATACCAAAAAACCCAGTTTGCTTCTCATCAGTGACAGTAACTGAACAGGTGCTGCAGCTCCTTTTGTGCCTGTGTTTTTTGGCATGTTGTGGGTAAGCTGCTGCATTGACTGACTGACACATCAGTGTCCTCATATTTGAAACAATCAATAGAAGTGAGAAAATGTATAAGGTATCTGGTCTAATCTGCAGTTAACATTTATGTAAAAGCAAAGACATAAATGAAAACAGTTGTCAGTAAAATTGCTTCCTTTTATTAAATTGGCACATTGCTAACAACAAAGGCAACACACTAACAAATAATATGTTTCCTTAGAAAGCTAATGATTAATGTGAGAAAATAAAAAGCAGTTATGCTTATCTAGGAAAAGAGTTAATGCTGCCATTTCTGGTAGAATTAGAACAGATATTGGGAAATCTACAAATTTTCTTTGATGTAGTGTGATGCAAGTATCTAAATGGAGCAAGATTCTCAGACTTATGGACACCTCTGTCTCCCTGCTTCTTGGGCTGTTTGGAGGTAAATGCTAGCCCCCCTTTTTTATTATTTTTTAAAATTATATATTATCAGAACATAACAGAATCAAGAATTGCACGGCCAAAACTGAGAAACATTTTGGACTCAATTCAATGTGTTAAACTGGAATGCCATCACAAGGAAATAAAAAATTCCTATATTGTTGAGTACCAACTACTTGCTTATGAAATCATTAACAAAAGGCTAACTTTATACCTGAATGATGTAAGTTCTAATAAATAGTTCACAGTAATAGAAGATAGCTATCAATTTTATTTTAATTTTTTTAAGGTATTTTATGAAAACTTTCATCTAATAGCTTTCAGCTGTTTTGAGTCAAGGAAACTATAATTGCAAAAGAAGCCACTGAAACATTTTCATACAAAAATACAAAGGAGGCTCTGGACAGTACTGTGGTCATGTTTTATAACCCTAATCTTTCAATCACATCTGCATGGGTTGGCGTCTAGGCCTACTAGTTTGAATTCTTAATGTGTTCAGTTTTCTCTGCAGTCATTTTTATACAGAAAATGTTGGTTTCCATTTAAAGAAAGGATGATTTACAGGATGATATATGAGAAGAAAAGCTTTGTTCAAAGGCAAGTACAATTAATGGTTCACCTCACATGTTAGAAGAGATATGGAATAAAACTCTCTGTATAAAATTGAGATACATGTAGGATCCACATTGGTGTGCAGAATTTGCATAGTCTGTGGTGGTTTGATTGTTAAATATTCATTTTTGGGACAGGCTAGTGGTAGATACTGGGATACATGTACCAAAAGCCAAAACCCTCTTGTAGCTTATCATGCTTAATTCCTAGAAGAACCACTTACGAATAGTTTCCTTCATACACTTTATATATATATATATTTATTTTTTTCTCCCTAGAACACACAAAAGAGGGCTCCCACAATGAATTTTTCTTTAGAAAAGACTTACTCAAGCCAACAGCTGCCTTATTCTATGCACTGAAATTTGGAGATCTCTCCAGACTGACCACTGCTATTCACCTATCCATTTGTTCATGTCTTAATATCTTTCACTGGTGACATCCACTGCTTGATGTTCAGAGTTATTAATGAAATGGCAAGACAAAGGTTTTAACGTGACTCACTAACACAAGGGCTTTTGTGTTACGTAGGGATAGAAGTGCTTACATTTCAGCATTTGATAGCTTCCAAATGTGTGCCTTTGTCCTTATAGTTGAAATATGGTTTTGACCTTCAGAAAACTTTTAAAGAGGTTACATCCCTTTGACCTGGAATACAGATGATATTTGCAGATGATTGTTCAATATGTTAATTACAGCAGTGTATCAGAAGAAAGACCTTCTTCAAAAGCAGCTTCCAGAAACACCTGTACTTGAAATGAGCTTGTCAACACCTGCAGAAGTGAAGGTGGATGGCAAAGACATCCACATAGGCTTATTCTTGAGCATGGGTACTACATTACCTGGGTTTTATCTCACTTTTGTGTTCTTTTGAAATATGAAGAAACTTGCAGCATCTGTCTGAAAAATCACTGTATTCTTTCTCATGTTCCATGCAGATAGCAGAGCTAGCCAAGCAGCTCTTCTGGGTATTTTCATACAAGATTTCTTTTGGAAAGGACCACATTACATTAAATAGGAAGCATTTTCAGATAATATTTTGAGGATTCTTTTATCTCTCCCTCTTTTTCCACACCTGTGCTCAGACAAATACCCTATATTATGAAGACAGAGCGTTCAGTTGTTTAGATATCCCACACTTGCAGCTGTAGGAGTCATTGGTGCTGCATAGTAGCATAGTCCCTCTCCTGCCATCTGCTGCAGAGTACAAATAACAACACAAGGTGCTAACTGAAAGCATGATGGCCCAGGGGCAGCGAGGATAGTGTTTTCACATGTGCTTCTTTCAGGAGCTCAGGCTCTTCCTTTCAAATTCCTAAGCAAGTATCTGAAGAAAGACCCAGGTCGTGTTAATTGCTTCTTTATTAGGGGACTGGCCTGCCCAGATAATATGCAGATTTCTTACAGACCACTGTCAACCTGAAATGTCTAGTTGCTTCCTGTGAATAAATATGAGGATAAGTCTTTCATCAGTTTCTGTTCAGCCATTTATATTTGTTCAAGTGGACTTCCTATCAAAATGGAGCCATAGTAATGATGGTAAATAATAACCATAGCTTTCCATAAAACACTTTTATCTAATGCTGTAATTTGGGCAATTTAAGAAAAGTTATTATTTTATTGGCATTTAGTTTCCAAGGTAACATGGAAATGTTAAATATTTATACAGATGAATCCATTGCTGATGTATCTCTCATTCAAACATTGCATGAATTTTAATTTGCAATATGTATTTTATGCTGTATGATATTCTACACTGCTGTACACAGTTGGAAAAGTATGTAGTAAAAGCCACAAAGAACTGAACCCTGAAGAAATGAATACAATTTGAAAAATCATTCTTTCACATTTTTAGTGTGATGTTTTCCTTAATTAACTGTATTGAACAACTTGCTTTGTCTTTATGCTAACAAAGCCAGTTTGGTTTATTGCTAAAAAGTCTGCTGGCTACCTGAATTATTTCTGATTTAGAAGCTTCTTGTAGTGGTTATGTAGCTGTATAACTGGGGTTTTCTTTTACTTCAATTCATGCAAGGTAACATGAAGTATAATAAATTACTGCTCTTCTCCTCACTAAGAGAAAAAAAAAAAAGGTGGGGGGAAATGTAGACTAGGAATGTAGTTTGTGTCAGATGTGAAAGGAATTTATTAACTTCTCCCAGTATTAATTCCTGAGTCATTGAAGCTTCTGAATTGGAAGTCTTCATCATGCTCAAGAAATCTAAGAAAAGATCTTTTCTATGATAAAAATGTCTTGCTGGGAAAAAAAGCATCATTCGTTATCTCTGTTGCCTCCTTGGGAGTAAGAAAACATTTACTGTGAGTTATTACAGTTCTGCATCAGAAAATGGTTCCCCAGCTGCAGTCTTAGGCAAGAGACACTTCTTAGAATGAGATAATTTGGGATTCATGAGCTACTACCAGGCTGGTCACAAAGCAACTCAAGCTTCTCTTTTCCTACTCTATCTACTTCTCACGATGGTGAAAACATCATGGCTTGGTGCCTACATTTGGAAGGTCTGAAGACTTGGACTGCACCCGTACTGATAGGTTAAGGGTGTGCTGTGGTCCTCTGCTGTAGGAGGCATTAAACATTCTTTGCTTAAATACAAGCCTGATTGCCCTATGGAGAAAATGAAGTTAGGATATCTGCTGGTAGACAGGATTTCACTGGAGTTGGTTTTGCTTATGCTTATCCAGGGCATGACCCTTGTCAAGTATGAATGGGTACTTGCTTTTTGAGAGAGTTTAAAAAACTTATTAAAATCTACAGAGCATAGACCTGCTCAGAAAAGAAAAAAAGTATGATCTATAAAAAGGATTCCCAAGCTCTTCTTTGGACTGTTGCTGATATTTAAGGCCATAATGCATAGTCTACAACCTGAGTGTTTTGCGGTAAGTGTTATTTTTGATGGCTTTCTGTGCAGAGTTTGCAGTTGAGGATACATGACAGGATGACAGAAGTCTATTATTTCTTTCTCAAGAAACAAAGAACTGATGCACTACATAATTCATTGAGTGCAAATATCTCTCCTGGAAAATACCTTTGTTTACAACAATATCTGGTTTTGAATTCCATAGCATATCAAGTCAATGAAGGTTACATGTGTTTTGCCCACACATAAATGGAAGTTATACTGCTTTGTAGTAATTTGTAGCTACTTATGAAGATATTATTTTTCAGACCACTCTGCATTGCATTTGTGCCTGAGTTTTCTCATCTGTATGATGGGAACAAGTCCCTACTAACCTACTGTACCTCACAGTGTGTTTCAGTTAATTCACTAATATTTGGAAAGACAAATGAGACCATTTAATGGATGCATAATAAAAGGATAGTCTTAATTATTGTTAGATAACTACTGGTTTAGTTATTCTTACTGTACTACGTGAGAGCTGTGGAATTAAACTTTAAAGGCTCCAATTATTCCAGTGGGGACATGCCATTTTTAGCTCAGTACAGTATAATTTTTCATGCAACGATCTTTACTTTCAGATTTAAATCTAGGTTTCTTTAATTTTTGCTCAAAACAGCCATATTGTTACAAGCATAAATTAAGGTAGGTGAACATTAATGATGTCAGTTCACAGCTGTTCTTAACTTAAATAATTGCCACTCACTCCCTATGATCAACATTTTAAATATCTAAACTATTTAATTAGAAGCACAAAGTACTTGCTTCAGTTATTACTATCAAATTAGGCCTTAGCCTGTTAGTACCTTTAACTTTCATGTTATGCAAAAATGCAATTGAGGCTGTTGATTTATTAACCAAGTTGTTTTGTGTTTGGTGGAAGTTCAATGTGTGTATGAATGTGTGTAGTGTTGCAAATACATTTAAAAAACTGTTGAAATTAATACTACATTAATTACTGATTTGATGAACACTCAAGCATATGCTGCTATTAATTGCATCCATTATCACAAAATAAACATCTTTGTATAAAAACAAATGATGCTTAATCTTGAAATTCTAGATTTTGAAATCCTCCTTCACAGCTGTTGCTACTTCTGTTTTAACATTTTTGCTATAAAAAGCCACCTGTTAAGTATAACAGATATTTGGAATTTTTTTATTCTTAGGAGAAAAATGTCCAAAACCCCCAAAATATAATAGAATCTTAACCCTCTGAAAGATTTACTATAATATAGCTGAGATTTTTGCAATAATTACCCAACTCAAATACATTGATATTTTTTCTCCTTTTATGTGTATAATAAATCAAATAATCAAATGCAGTATCCTGTAGCTAATATTTGTACTACAAGAATGACATTTATATTCAAGAAACTGTTTAGGTGGGTAGTAAGGGAAGTATTTGCTTAAGATAAGATTTCTAGTTCTGTTCTGTGGACAACAATTCCTTTGATAATAAGTCAAAAAAACTTGTTTCAAATGGACAATTTACTGTCTAAGAAAGTAATTTTGGATTAAGCTTTGCTTTGGCCTAATAAATGATAGCTGTCTGCCCTGTAAACCTGCCACTCCTGGTGAAAATTCCATGGTGAAAATCTTTAATCAGAGAGAAAAGCCTGTCTCTTAAAGTTTTCTTTGAAAAGTGACTCATTTGATTTTGTTTCAGAATTTTTGTCTTTCAGTTTAGATTTTTCTCAATACATGCAAAAAGTTTTTACTGGGAGAGAGGCTGAGACTTTTTATAATCTTCATCTTTGCAGAAGGAACCTGGGTTGTACATTTTTGATGATTTCTTTCTACCCTGCACTTAATAATCTGCTAAAGATCCATCTGGACCACACCTGGTTGTGATTTACCATACTGTTATTAACTCCTCTCCATAGATGGCTTAAGAATATCTGAGGGCAAGATTCCTGGCAATGGGAATGTTGTTACCAATTCTTTCACTGATGTGGAGAAACAGAGCCTATCTCCTTGTCCTTTGGCCATTGGCTAGGGTCAGACTTCAGCTTTAGATGTAGTAAAGACTTTGGAATTCATACAGAGAAGAGTAATTTGTGATGCTTGGTACTTTGGTTTCGACTGGTTCTCAGAGTGGCATTCACAGGCCTGAGTCAGATGCCTAAACTGTACAGTTTATGGAGTAAGTCAGATGGGATTCACAGAAGTTTGCAATCTGGGAGTAGACAGCTATGATACGGATTTTGAAATGTGAAGAACAAGTTTAGCTTTGTAATCAGATTACATGGACTTCAGATACAAACTCAAAATTAAATTAATACTTTTTCTCCCTCTGTAGGACCACAAAGAGAGCCAGCTTTCATTGAATATTTGAAGCAGGATGACCTGCTGTGTCCATGCTATTTCCTTTGACATTGAAGAATGGGGACATTGCAACTTTTTTTTTTTTCCAAGTTTTTGCTTGCTTGTTTGTTTGAGGAGTAGATTACTCCAGGAAATAAGTACAATAAAATAAATTGGCAAAGGGTATCATTAAAAGCTATTAATATTCAAAGCCCCAATTATCATCATATATTCTAATAGTCCTCCTTCACCTGCATACTAGTCTTGCACTAGTTCACTTTTCAGAAGCATGCTGCCATTGCCCACCTCCATTTTCTGGACTTTCCTGTTTCAAACTGGTTTATTCTGCTTTGCCATTCTCTCTTTATTTCTGCAGTATATTCATCATTCCCTCAAGATCAGCAGTTTATGATCACAAGCAGTTATAATATTCCTGCTTTTTTATTCAGTAGCCTAGCAATTACAGCAGTCATTTAGGTACTCAGTTTCAAGGCCATCCTCTTAAAGGTTTAAAATAATTTCTGTACTCCAGAAAAGTGTCTCAGTCATTTCTGTGCAGGATGTAAATGCTCTCTTCCTCTTAAAGTAGTGCCATTTAAAAGATCTAAGGTCTATGAATCTGTTATACACTTATGGAGAGTCATTGGACAGAAGAGTGGTTGAATCTAACCCTTGCTCCCAGGACAGTTTTATGCAGTTTATGTTAAACAGTCATTGACTTTACTGCTGAAATAGGTTTTGGTGCTATGATGAAGTCCAAGGACTTTTCTTTCTTGAGTGTCTGGACCTCCTGTGTAGGGAATTATGGCTCTTACTAAGCTCTCTTTCTAGGACATGAATCTTGAACTCTTAGTAAAGCACTGTGCATTCAAGAAGAAATCTGGCACATCCTTTATCCCACACAACAGTGCTTTCCTCTTCCTGAACGATACTAGCCTTTGTTATTGCGTGTGTACTTTCTTAAGAGAGGAAAGAGATGAGTTTGGATCTGCCCATGTGAAGATATCTGGTGCTGTACTTTTATTTTGCTTTCATTACTGTCTGCCAGATAGTATTTTAATGAAGTTACAAAACTAGATCATTCAGGGAACATGGACGTATTTGGGATGTAATGTGACATAAGGTCTGAAAGGGCAATGAAATTCCTAAGAATTTGGGCATTTCAGGTGTTAAATGAAGGTTATGAAGTTCATGTATTTTACCGAGTTAGGCATTTTTGTAATTTCATCTACTTAGGTTTTTTCAGGGATATTGGTCTTTGTCAAAAGAGATCTCTTGGACTGTATATGAAAGAATCTAAGAGAACATAACTTGCAAAGTAGTTTTTCAGATTTAAAATGTATCTGTGATATTTTTCCTAGAGTTTTTTTGTCTGCTGTCTGGGAGAATAGTTCTGACCTCTCCCTTTTAAACACAGCTCTCTTCTTTAAAGGTCTATTTTATTTACTTGTAAATAACTATACCCAAACTGTGGTGTTTATTGTAAATTTTTTTTTTCATCATGAGTTGGGGTCTTTGTATTATGCTTTATTTGGGGAGCTCCAAACTGAAAGACTAGAGCTTATTTGTGAGACAGACGCTCATCTGCTGGCAATTTCAACATCCTTACCAGTAATCTGGAGCTAAAATCTATGTGTCATTGATTTTTAATTTTTTTTTATTTTTTTTTTCAATCTTAACCAATATTTGTATCTATGAAAAAATAGGTCAAAACCTGGCATCAATATGATAAGATTGTTACTATCTCTTAGTACATAAAGTTTATAAATGGAAACACAATTTCTTAGGTTATCTCAGTTAAACATCACTTCAAGTAAACTTTCTCATAAAAAAAAGATTTTTAAGCTTTGTAGAAAAACAATGAAAGTATTATTATTGGAGACATTTAAAATTGGCTAGACAAAACCTTCAAAATATATCCTGTGATAAATTATTCATCAGTAGGTAGATGCACTTGATGAAATAATACATCTTTTTCTTTCTCTGATGTGTCAGATCCTGTGTTTCAAGTAATTTTTTGTACCAAGCTGACTAATTTAATCAACAGCTATTATTATTATGTGCTACTGCATGTATCAAATATAGCTTTTTAATTTAGGCCTAATAAGTCATTCTGCTACATTATTAAATACAAATTGGTTGCTATGAGAAACAGTAAGTGACTGTTCACAGTAGGCAGAGACAGCAAAGCTAGCTGTTAGGTAATTAAGTCAAAATTATAGACCACTGAAAGTGTAGGTATTTTTGGTGTATCCCAACATGTTTTAATGCAATGGAAAAACATATCAATTTAATCAAATATCAGTTAGCTAAGATAATATGATGTTGCTCTCTAAGCATATTAATTGATGTCTGACTTGATGTATCTAATTTGTTATATATAGATTAAATGGTGAATTAGTCTCTTCTAGTGGAACTAGAGGAAATTTGCAGTGGAATGGTCTTTGGATTACTGTGTTTCTATTTATTTTTTTTTATCTGTTGCCATTTTTTTTCAGACAATTGTCTTCAGAGATTATATTTCTTAGATTACTGTCATACTTTTGGGTTCTGACATCACCTATCCATACCAGGGTTATCATTAGGAAGTCAGTGTTTAACCTGAATGGCTTCTCTGTTCAGGTTTGAGAACTGACACCAGCTGGTGACAGAAGATGTTATTCAAGATAGCAGAGGACTAGTAATAGTGTTTAAAGTATAGATTATGTACAAATACAATCTGACCTTCCAAAAAGACATTTGATGTCTGAACCACTCCCAAGAATGTATAAAGGTTATGTGGGAAGACAAATGCCATCACTCCAAATGTCTCCCTGTTCCTTCTTTCCCCAGCTTTTATCGCTGAACATGCCATAATATGGTATGGAATATCCCTTTGGTCAGTTGAGGTCAGCTGTTCCAGCTGTGTCTCCTTCCCACTTCTTGTGCATGCCCAACCTGCTTGCTGACAGGGCAGGACGAGGAGCAGAAAAGGCCTCTATGAACTCTATGTAAGCTCTGCTCAGCAGTAACAAAAACATCTTTGTGTTATCAACACTGTTTTCAGCACAAATCCAAAACATAGCCTCATACCAGCAGCTGTGAAGAAATTAACTCCACCCCAGACAAATTCAATGCATTCACAAATAAGATTTGGGGATCCTGACATAGTAGGTGAACTCTACTTGCAGTCTTATTAAATTGTTAGGTTTTTTTAGTGCTTGCATGGGTATGCTTTAGACCTTGATGATCAGTATTCTGACACGAATTACTTGTTTAACTGACAGAGGAATTTTTACTTCTGTCTGGTATTAGTCCATAATTCTCAGAATCTGCAGTTTTGGGAAGTTTAATGCTTTGGCTATATGCAGACTTCCACTTCCTGCCTCTGATACCTTCTTTTTCCTATTGGTCATTTATGCCTCTCCAAATATGCCTCTCTCAGAATATGCTAAGTATTTTCAAAGGTAAAAAAATGACTTTTTTTTTTTTTTTTTTTTTTCCCCTCTTTGTGTTTCTTGATACTTCCTGGGGGGAGGGGGGAAAGAGTGCTCTGGTTGCAATAACTAACATAAAGAAAAAAAATGACAAAACTGCAATTTTATGCATCAACATTGAGAAACCATATGTGTTCCATGCTGCTGCTGAGCTTACTTGCGTATCATTTTCACATCGAAAGAGAAATTAAAGTTTCATAAAATATTATGAAGACAGTGCTGACCTTTTTTTTTTTTTTTTTTTAAAGAAAGGTTTGTGGCTTGACAGTTGACCAAAAGCTTTATTTTACATTGGCTTTCTATTTTCATAGCTATTCTAAATCTCCATTAGTGTTCTCTGCAGCGCTTTTCAGACATTCTAAATGAAGTCAACCATGACCAATCAACCTTGCAACTGACCTTTTCTTTTTTTGCCATGGAAACTCTATTGAGTTGCTAGATGACAAAGTGACACCACACTTAAAACAGCACAGGAAGATACTTAACATCCTGGGAGTCATAGTTAATTGCAACAATTCATATCCTTAATATTTTCCTATTGGAACAAAGAAAATATTTCAATCAGATGTAACAGTTATTTTCATGTGCTTGGTATGAAAAATCCATTTATTCTTTCAAACTTGATTATAGGAACAGTATAGTGAAAATGATTCAATGGACAAAATCATAACAGAATTTTTTTTTTAAGAGAAGATTGTAATGCACCTACTAATATGGGATATATATAATATTTATGAGACTGAGTAAATATTATAATACTTTTATGGCTGTACTGTTGTTAGTGGCACATTTCCATTTTCCAGCAGTGTCTATAATGCTACCTTCTGCTTTGTATGATGTTTCTTCAAGAATCTCGGTGACTTTAAAGAACACTCACCACAGCATCTTTGAAAGCAGAAGAAAGACATTTCTTCTCCAATTTATGGAGTCTTAGGAACTTAATTTAGGACTACTCATTATTAAATGATAAAAGTGTGTTGGTTTTGTTCAGAAACATGGGTTTAGCATGCTTCAGGTTTTAGCTGTTACACAACTGAAAAGAAATTCTCTTTTGGGAGTATGAAATTGTGCATTCAAACTCTTGAACACATTTGTTTAGATCCAGTATGTCTGTCTATGTAATATGACATGCTTTTCAAGGGTTCAAGGTAGCTATATAGAACTGTATAACTATGTTTAAGTTTGCTGAAACACTTCATGATATATGTACATACATAAAATATGAATAAACATGCATATATATAAATACACCCATCCCCCAGATTTTCCCCCTTTGAAACGCAGCCCTAAGTATGAAATGTCATACTTAGACCTTTCCTCCACTGCAGTACTATTTTAATCTCTTTCAAGATTTTTTAGCTTCAGGGTTGTCAATTCTTCTGAAGCTGCTAGGTTTCATTTTTTTCCTTATCTTGTCCCATATCCTGGCTGTGTTCTGTTGTTTTCACCAGTAATAACAAATAATAACAGTAGTAACAAATGTTTTACTATTCCAGCTGAAATGCAAAGAAACAAAGCTCTACAAATGAAAGTTGTCTCATTTCTTTTAGACATTGTTCCTGCATAGCAATTGTGAAAATTTGTCAGGTTGCTATAGAGAAATCTAGTAGTGACTTTCTATAAATATGAGGATGACAAATATACTTCATGCTATTTATTATTTATCTTCTTTCAAGTCTTTCAGTAGGCAAATACAACATTTTTATGGTTACATTTTTCAAAGAAGATGTGGAAGGCAGTTGTCTCCTTATCCTATCTACAAACCAAAACATTACCTCCTGCAAGTTATTTGTCAGTCCTAAGACATGAGTATGCAGAGAGTTTGATTAGTCAATCATTATCTTTACTTAGTGGTTTAAATGATAATAATTTGTTAGATTACTCTTATATCATTCATTATGAATTCACAATGTGACTTATTTCAGTACTGTAAATTTACTTCAGTTTACTTGTTTAATTTATGTTGATGGAATAAGTAGGCTTGAAAATATTTCATTGATTTTTTTTTTTTTTTTAATCTCTGGAGAAGTTTGACTGTGAAAATAGTTATTAGTGTTTCTTCAGTATATCAAAACTCCAGATATTTGATAAAAAATGTCCTAGAACACAAACTTTGACTGAATGTGTTGGGGAAGAGCAACACATTCCTTTTAAATGTGATGCATTGATGACTGTCAGTGCATATAGTTTGATAGACTCCATAGCTTCAGTGTTAATGTTCTTCAAACTTTGGAATGAGACTTAAACAGAAAAGTAAGCATTTATAGGTAACAAGATAATCTTCCAGAGCATTTTTTTGGGGGGTGTGTGTGAAGTGCAGATTCACACTGGTTAACATTATTGCCCTCACACAGGAAGCCAGCATATCCTTTATCTATAGCCTGGGCCATCTGGACAGGTAATATTAGGCAAAGTAGATTTGCCAGAAATACAGATAAATGTTTGTGGGCTAACTGAGACAGTGCTGTGGTGTGTGTTTGAACAACAGTACTGGGGCATGACAGTCCCCATGGAGCAGTCCATGCTTTGGTACTCATGCCCTTAGCCTCTGCCATGCTTTCTAGGAAGAACATGGAACATCAGCCAGCTCCGGGCTCTCCCTGGTGACTGGATTTTTAAGAAGGTATTTTCTGACATCAGCCATTGTCCTGCCCATAGTAAATGAACTATCTATATGTATAAGTACCTGTATTTTCTAAAATTTAACTGCAGTAGCAGGGAGACACAATTCAACCTTTTGTGTATTACTTTTCTAATCTGTGATGCATCTGTGATGCAATTCCTCAGAGTCATCATTCTATATCTGGCACAATGGAGTAAATTGCATGTACTGGACATCTTTGGTAGTGTTTTTTCTGTACCTTTTCAGAAACTTCTGAGAACTAGAGGTGATTGTGGGAACAGTTTGTACTGTTTACTTAGAAAACCATGCAACCCCCCTAAATTACAAAAATACCAGTCTACTCTGGTTAATTTACCTCACTTCTTCATCAACAGCCAAAGAGTTGTCTCTATTCATACTGATACTGAGGTTATCCATGTTAGATTTAAATAAAGTAATTCATCTATAGAAAGAACAGTAATTTAAAGATAGTAAGCTGTGAACTCCATACTTCTGTAATTAAACTGCTACCAGTGACTGTTGGCTCAAGAAACTGTACAAATCATGGAAGTCTACATCATAATGTACCTAATGAGTGTCTCAAGCAGCATAGAGCTCTGGACTTACAGTAAATACCTTTTTCCCTAGTATACTATTCTGAACAGCTAGGTAGAAGTTTTGATTTCTCTTATTCTTTGCCGCTTCTTTAGTTAATTCTTCCATGGATATGTGACTTTAAGTGATTAAGCTGTCTGTGTATATAAATATGAATAGGCAAATGTGTTTCTCATTCATTTCCAGTTTGGGACCTTGAAAAATTATTGAACCCACTGAAAAATTTCAGCAGGAGTTAGCAGAAGTAGTGTCTCAAAAAAAACCCAAACCAAAAACCAAAAAAACCCAAAACAAATCTCCACGTGTCCATACAAAGTTAGTGAAAATAGACAGCCAGGTAGAGAAAGATCTTAAAAGTGTGCCAGTGGAGAAGTAGGTATTATGAGGTGCCAAAAAAATCTATTGATGTAGATTCCTTGTATGCCTGCACTGAGAAAGGCTTCAGTTGGAAATTGTTTTTTTAAACACTAAAATCTGTCAAACACAAGACTTTGAGAAACCACACATAATTAATTTTTGTTACAGAAAAGTGTGGCTTTTTTGTAAGACCTTTGAAGTCTGTGGGATTTTAAATCTTCTTACTGATACATTTAGATATCTACTGTATTTGCTATCTCAGTATTTAAGAGCAAAATGTTATCAAACACTAAATGTATTAGTTTCAAGTTTTGACTAGTTTTAGTATTAGTTTCAAGTTTTGATTAGTTTTGACAATCATATTTATATACAAAGGTTAGAACATCATCTTTCTCAACAAAAGCTGGACAGTGACCTGGTCAAAAAGAGAAAGTGGTGTCAATATATGGTGGTAGAAGATACTATGGTTAAGTTCATGGTTGTATGATCAGATCTTTAGGACAACTTGAAAGAATTATTTAAGGATCTTAACATTTCAGAAGTGTCTACAGGCCCTCTTTCTGAAGACAAGTGATGGGGTAGTTGTGATTTTGGGAAGTAATGTTATGTCATTAGTTGTTGCATCCAAATATTGGAAGCATTTGAATAAATTTATTTTAATTAATTGCATGTAATTTGGGTATGTTAATGAGATCAAACACAAGTAACTGTAAGTATTTGAAAAGACACAGCTGTCAGGGAAGGAGAAATATAAGTCTGAAAATATACATCTTAGCTGAAATTCCAAAGAGGAAAGTGCAGATGTGCTATATTATGAGGCCACAAGCTGTAGTAGACAATGGGATGTCTGTCAAAAGAAGTGTAGTAAGTCTTGTACTGGGTCCATTTCAATCTGTCTTGCCTGAAGTGCTGATTAACACAATACAGGGAACAAATTGGAACCATTCTGTGTTAAGAATTAATATAATTCACTATGGGAATAACATTGCATAAAGAAAGTCTATGACAAGATTTTAAATTAATATTTACCAAATTTAATATATATATGGTAAAATAGATCTTGAGACAGGCTAAGGGGAAAAAAATAATTGCAAAAAAACTAGGCAAGCTCTTTCCTGTTGCTGTATGATAAGCAGTTTGGAGTGGGAAAGGATTTATTTAGCACCTCTAAATTTCTGAAATAAGTAAATGATTCCTTGAGATATTGTACTAAAGAAAGAAAAGAATATTCTGTTTCTTTTAGAGACAAAGAGATATAAAATATACCCCTAGCCAGAACTGAAGGAAAGTTCATAAGGTGTGTCATTTCTTTAGCTAAGCTTAGATATAAGGTATCATTTTGCTTCTCTTAATATTCCAAAGGACTATGGAATCTCTCAGTTGCTCCTGTCCTTCCATAGTGCTACACTTTCCAGATACTCTCCTGAGGGAAGGGCATGGAAATTGGTATAGACCCTGGAATGATATTTGAAAGGATGTCATTAAATACTAAATCTTTGTTTTAGCTTTGCCTGCAAAAACAAGATTCATAGTGTCTGTCAATGAAGTAAGTTCACCATCCTAGAAGAGGTTTCATTGATTTGGTTTCTTTCTTCTGCCCTTTATGATACATATATATTTCCCACTGCTGCAAGGTTCAGAACATGAACAAGGGGAAAAAGGTCCTACTTCTACTTTTCTGACCTCCTCAGGAAGTTTAAGTTGCTACAGTTTGAGAGTTTTAGATGTCAGAATTTGCCTTTGTTTTCTGAAAATGACATGAAGGTGTCTACAAATTCCCTGTAATATAGCTAGGCAAAAGAAGCAATAATTATGGTAACAAAAGTTTGATTTAGTGTAGCAATGGAGAGGAAAAAAATTTGGGGGGGAACTGTGTGAAAGGACAAATAAGGAAATTGATTGAATAAGGAAATATTGAATAAGGAAAAAGATGTGTCTAAATTACACCTACAATGTCTGTCAGAGGTAGTTATGTTTCAGGACTTGGTCATAACTGAAATCTATTGGACCAATAATCCTGCAAGACTCAGCAAGGCAATGCTATTAAAACACTGTCCCAGAGGACAGTGCTGTAGTGTTCCTATGAGAACTTACAGGAGGCAGCTTAGTAAAGCTACCCCCCCTGTGAGGTATATAAATCTTTGGTTTCTGTAAATGGCCATGTCTAATTGGATTTAAAACTAAAATGCTGCTGCTTCATTGGACTTGAAACTGTGCCTAGGGATCAGGTAAGATGTGGACAGAAAGAAAAGTTGGACTGCTTGTCTACTTTCTATAGTATGCTTTTCCCTTCTGTTTGTCCCAAATTACTGTGTGATGTCTCACTTGAATTATGATGATTGACTTCCATTTGAATTAGCACAGAAGGACCATCCTGCCAACTATGATATCTTTAAATTTATGAAATTGCAGATTATGATTTTCTCAAATCAGTGTTGCATTTTGACGTAACAAAATAAAACTGGTTTTTTTTGACTCAGGGGGTTGTGCAAAGTTTGAGGCTTTCCTTTGACGTACTGTAGAATTGGTCACAGTCTTAGAATCCCTTGGTATCTTTGGTGCAAATGAATTTGATTTGGTTTTCATTGTATACAAATGGACTGGATACCAAATCCTTGTATCTTCATGCCCTGGAAGGGTGAGTTGCCACAAAACAGAAAACAGTTATGACTGAAAATGGGAATGGCAACTGGCAAATATTCACTTTACTAGATGCCTGAAAATCTACAGCAGAGTGTGAGTCACACTGATTAGAAAGTGACTCTGAGGGGATGCAAACACTATTATGAATAATAAATGTATGTAACAAATGGGTGAAAAAGGAAATTAATAATGTAAATCAAAAACTGGGAATTGCAGAGAACTGATAAGGGAAGGACAGAAGGTGAAATTTATAGTCAACAGAATGAAGAAAAATAAGAGGATTAAATATACAAAGAAGATAAATCCTGACAATTTTATCAATGTGTTGCTGGATGGCAATAGTGGAATTGACCACGTGAATGAAGGCAGATATTTTCAGTATATTTTTGTATTTGGGAAGAGGGGGGAAGAAACTAGATGATGTAATAAGCTTTACTTTCCAAAGGTAATTAAGGACATTAAGTAACAGATACTAAACTGGACATTCTTAAGTCAGCAGGTCCCAATAACTTCCTTACGACAATGTGGCGGAACTGTTCTCCCTGGAAGTTTGACAATGAAGCCCCTTTATTCCAGTCACTTTATACTTTTTCATGTTTTCATGCACTATTGCAGATATTGAATAACAGCTCAGCAGTTCTCTAGACATTGTACATAACCCATTTAAATCTCCCATTAGTAATACAACATCATTCCTTGATATGTTTAGCACATCTCATATTGAGCTGTAAACCTCACCTTTCTCCTCATCCATCACGCTTTCTTTGAGCTATGAAATTGTATGAGAGTAGTCTTTAGGTCTGGAGTAGAAAAATGCACAACTGCTTTTTTTTTCATTCACTCTGTTTAATTGTACTACTAATTTTGTGGAGACATCTACTAAAAATAATGTCTGTGAATCAAAGGGAGATAAAGTAGTTATAATATTGTGTCCACTAGACCTTTATGGACTGTTAATGTTTCCAGTATATTATTATCATGGCAGTAAGATGTGAGCTTGTAGACTTTTTGCTCAACCTATTCATGTTCCAAGAAAAAAGACAAGAATTATTGTTAAGAGAATAGCATTTTGGGTATTAGTATTATTGCTGCTATGACTGTTACCCTTCATGCTCTCTATATGCACCTCTGAGCCTTACTATTTCTTTCTTCCTAGCATGTTAGTGGTAGTGTGTATGATGATATTAAGACATCTAGTATAATGATGTTACCTGTACCCTCGGTATAGTCAGTGTTCAGATATATTTCCAACTACCATTCAACCTGTTTGGGACTCTTCCTGTCAAGTATCAATCTCTTTAGATAAGATTTCTTAATTTCTTCAAAATAGCCTATAAAGTCAAGCATAGCATATCATATTAGCCTTGCAAATCATAAGGAAGAACACTTGGCTGCTAGATCTGGGAAAATGTTAAAATACCTTAAAGAAATGACATTTGTTGTTTACCAATACCCTGAAAGTATTTTTAACACAAGTCTGTCTTTAGATATTGTAAATAACTGGCAACAAAGTTATTACAAATTTATGGAAACAGGTGAGTAGAAGTGAAAAGAAAATTAAAATAATTCCTCACACTCCCTATGGTCAAGAAGAGAAGCTATTAGGTGATCATAGCAAGCTGATTTATGTAGCTCTTGTGCAACTATTTCTGCATGCTAGATTCACTGAAAAGTGTATCTAGTAGCTTTTGGTTCCTTTTAATATCCTAAATATAAATATGTTCTTAGAAATATTTCAGATATAAATTATTGTTCTTCCTTATTTTTTTCTTCATCTCTCTGACCCTCTCTCCTGTGACCCCAGATGCCCCATTTTTTTTTTTAATTGTTAATTAAAATTTTAAATTGTTAATGAAAACAATTAAAACAAGTTTTTGGCTTATTTCCACCAGACCTCTGGCTACTCTCTACTGTTTAAATATCCATGTAACTTGTACATGATCTCTTTCCTGATGAAGTGATAAAACAGAATGAAATGATGACTTCTGTAACACATGCCTGAACTCTAGACCAACCTTTAGTCACTGAGAAGAATATTGTTTTCTTGAGCCAGGCTGGGAAATACAAAATCATAGTCACATATTTGAGATTAATTTCTGCTACACTTTACTGACTGCTGCTGAATTTAGATATAGTAGTCAGTTTAAAGGAGAAGAAAAATGTAAATTATCCAGAAGATCTACTTTACAGCCCTTACAACAGTCCTTACTTAGTGTGCTTTTCTAGAATCATAGAATGTACTGGGTTGGAAGGGACCCCTAAAGGTTATCTAGTCCAACCCCTGTGCAATAATCAGGGACATCTCCAACTAGGTCAGGCTGCTCAGAGCCTTATCAAGCCTATGTCAAAGACAGTGACAGAGGCTGTGTGCTTTGTCTCAACATTGCTGCACCAGAGTGGGCAGACTTCAAACCACAAACAGGGCGATGACTGGATCACAAATTAGAAGTTCCTGTTTCCTTATGAGCTCAAATACAGAATTAACTCTGAAAATTCTAACCTCAGCCCTATGCACGCACCCAGACCCAGGGCTTGGAAGACCAAGGGGTCTGGAAACACCTGAAGACCACTGAAGACCCCTCAGAGACAGTATTTGGCATGTGTGCCACCACCAGGTGGTGGGTGCGTCTAAGCAAAACAGTTAAGGATGAATATTCAACAGGACAACTTGATAAAAGAGCAGGACCAACTTCGGATGGAACATTCTCCCAACAGACTTTGAAATGCCAGGACGCCACAGATCCATGGTGGTAGCTATGGCAACTGAACCTTTTCTGCCTTTCTTTCCTTTCTTTTCTCTCTCTCTTCGCTTTGTGAACTTGTTGGGCAAATAAAGTCACTTGGCACTTGATTGTTTTGAGTCTTAATTCTGTTCCCAAGAATATGATCAAAACTTCACTCTGGTCTATAACCAGCGCATGACAGCCTGACCTTGAATGTCTCCAGGGATGGGGCCTCCACCACCTCTCTGGGCAACCTATTCCAGTGATCTATCACCCTCATATTAAAGAATTCTTTCCTAATGTCTAACTTAAATCTACCCTTTTCTAGCTTAAAGCCATTACCCCTTGTCCTGTCACTACAAACCTTTGTGAATAAACCCTCTTCTGCTTTCTTATAGGCCCCTTTCAGGTACTGGAAGGTTGCTGTAAAGTCCCCCCAGATCTTCCTCTTCTCCAGGCTGAACAACCCCAACTCTCTCAGCCTGTCCTCATAGGAGAGGTGCTCTAGTTCTCTAATAATTTTTGTGACCCTCCTCTGGACACACTCCAACAGGTCCACATCCTTCTTGTGCTGGGGACTCCAGAGCTGGACACAGTACTCCAGGTGAGGTCTCACCAGGGCAGAGTAGAGGGGGCAGTATCACCTCTCTTGATCTGCTGGCCATGCTTCTTTTGATGCAGCCCAGGATTTGATTGGCCTTTTGGGCTGCCATTGCACATTACTGGCTCATGTCCAGCTTTCCATTTACTAGTATCTCCAAGTCTTTTTTCAAAGGACTGCTCTCTAGCATGTCCTCTCCCAGCCTATATTGATAATGTTGGTTTCCCTGGGCCAGGTTCAGGACCCTGTACTTGGCCTTGTTAAACCTCATGCGGTTCACCTGAGCCCACCTCTCCATTCTGTCCAGGTACCTCTGGATGTCCCATCCTTCTGGCATATCATCCGCACGACCCAGCTTAATATCATCAGCAGACTTGCTGGGGATGGACTCAAAGCCACTGTCTATGTCATTAATGAAGATATTAAACAACATTGGTCCCAGTATGGACCCCTGAGGGACACCACTTGTCATGTTTTCCCATCTAGACATTGAGCCACTGATCACTACTCTCTGTGTGTGACCATCCAGCCAATTTGTTATCCACTGAACAGTCCACCTATTGAACCTATATTTCTCCAACTTAGAAAAGAGCATGTTGTGGGGGAAAGTGTCAAAGGCCTTGGTGAACTCAAGATAGATGATGTCCATAGCTCTTCTCTCATCCTCTGATGCAGTTACTTCATTGTAGAAAGCCACCAGATTGGTCAGGAAGAACTTGTCCCTGGTAAAGCTGTGCTGACTCTCTTGAATCACCTCCTGGTCCTCCATGTGCCTTAGCATATTTTCTAGGAGGATCTGTTCCATGATCTTTCCAGGCACAGACATGAAACTGACAGGTTGGTAGTTCCCAGGGCGTTCCTTTCTACCCTTCTTAAAAATGTGTGTGATGTTTCCTTTCCTCCAGTCACTAGGGACCTCACTCGACTGCCATGACTTTTCAAATATTATGGACAGTGGCTTTCTAGGTATTAGTATGGTGGAAGGTATGTGATTTTCTGTTTGTTTGTTTGTTTTTAATAGGGTTTAGTGACTGGCTGTTTTCTCATATATTTATTTACTTTGGTTTAGGTCTGTCAACCAGAGTAAGATGATACTGTGACAGTATTAGTTACAGTGTTACATAACAAAGTGAAAATCAATGGCAAAGTATAACAGTGTAAACCAGAATTTGGAGAAATTCTATTTGGAAATGGTGTGGATGGTGGGTAGGTTAGTTACCTGCTGAAAAGACATATTTCCATAATGTAAAAAAAATTATGTTGCTTTTTTTTTTTTTTTTTAAGTTATCTTTTAATTTAAAGAGCAAATAACTTTGTCTTGTTTTTGAGAGGTCAGAGTAGATGATTCATGTTCATCCCTAACTGTGAAGAACACTATGAGACCAGGAATTCTGAAACTGTTTAGCAGTAGAATGAGAAAACACAAGAATAAATATATCCGCTTTTTGCTAACGGAAATACTTCTACAATATTTATTCACTTAGTGAATTCTTTCTCCTTTATAGAATGAACGGAGAAGGTTTTGTTTGCACTGCAGATCTATTGCAGCACTGAGTTCTGTTATGCTCTCTGTATTAGTTCTGTGTACATGATACCCACTGTTGCAGAAAGCTTATTAGCAGGAAGGGCAAAAAACTCACATTCAGTAGAATACCAACTAAGCTTTAAATTATAAGTGTGGAGTGAGGAGCACCAGAAAGAATGGATTTATCTATGCTGTAAACTTAATTTTAAATGTCCAGTGTCTTCTAAGGATAATACAAGGTATGCCACAGAACTCATTTTTGTCACATTAGATTCTAGAGATTATGTTAAGGAGATAGAATACATCATAGTTCACTTGGTATCACAGCTGCCTGAAAGATGGACTCAAAATACCATAATTTAGATTCAAATAGCTCTAGGTGAGAATATTTTTTATCTCTTCATTGGTGACATATTGAACAGAATTTGTTTTTATGGATCAGGCATATTGTCTTATCATGTTAATATTTAGCATGTTAAGTGCGTTTCATCCGTGTGTTAAGAAGCTGATATCTACTGCATGTTTGTTTTCCTGGTTTTGCTCTTTCAGAGTATAGGAATGACCTAAAGCTTGTAGTGCCATCTCTAAATGCTAAAGAGATGTGTTTCGGATTTCTGTTATGGTTGGGATTTTCACATAGATAATTCTGTAGATGTGGATATTTCAATGTAATCTATAACATGTTATGATTTTCCAACCAGAAAGTGTTGAAGTTATGGTGACTTGTTTCCTACCAGTGTGGGACTGAAATGGTGAAAGGTCACAGACACAGGAGAGCTTTCTGTCATCATGGATTCAAAATGACTAATTATAGACGTGGTTTTAACCAAAGAAGACAGGACTGTCAGTGCCCTTCCAAAGGCTTTCTTTTGCTCACAAAAGTTGTCTCTATCTTAGAAACATAGAAACAGAAATGTCTGGGTTGAGAGGGACTGCTAGAGGTCATCTAGTCCAACCCCCCGACTGAGAGTACAGACATGCTCAACTAAAGCAGGTTGCTCAGAGCCTTGTCAAGCCCCATCTTGAAGGTCTCCAGGGATGGGGCCTCAACCACCTCCCTGGGCAACCTGTTCCAGTGCTCCACCAC
>JANHGN010024783.1:2986-18327 GCA_024605025.1 Megaceryle maxima
GGGAGGGGAGGGGAGGGGAAGGGGAAGGGCAAGGGGAGGAAAGGGGAAGGGGAAGGGGAAGGGGGGTGAGAATAGCAAGGAAGGAAAGAATAGCAAGGAAGGAAAGAATAAAGAATAGCAAGGAAGGAAAGAATAGCAAGGAAGGAAGGAAAGAATTGCTACTGAACTTTTGAAACTTAAGTAGACCATGGTCTGTTGCTTGGTGAGTAAGTCAGTGATGTTAACTTTCTCAACTAAAACACTGATGAAATGCTCATCAAAACTTAATCTGCAACTTAAACCAAGGCCTGGAGTAATTTTAGGTGGGGAGAAGACAAGTGAACCCATGAGGGAGACTTTTTTGTTGCTGTTCTAATACGTGGTTAGAAGTGTGGTTAAAATGTGGATGTGCGCACACGGGGAGAGGGAGACAGGGTTTGGAGGGCCTCTTGCTCCTGGCTCTCTGAAGATTTCAGGATGTAACTTTTACAGATGGAAAACCTGGCTCAGCAAATCTTAAAGCAAAACATACATTGTAAGACTTCCTGATTACCTCTGACTGAGGAAAAAAAATATAAGATGGTCTATTGTTAGCAAGGAAAAGGGGTCTAAGTAGTGTTGTGAGACCAGAAATTCAAAAGGTACTACGGATCAGTGGCCAAACCCAGCACATTTGTAGATGGTATTAAGCACTTGGCCCTATGTACATAGACCTTCCATCAACAGGTTTCTTCAAAATTGAATTTATACTTCAAAGGATTAGATTTTCAGGTTGCCATTTTAGCACAGTTAAATTTTCTAATATTAATGTTCATGAATTAAATCTAGTTCAGTTCAAAACCTGGTTATGTATTTAATTCCATTAACTTCCTGGCACAGAAAATTTACCCAGGCAATTTTGCACTCTGTACACTTGTAAGAACAGTATTATTTATTAAAGAAATGTTTTCTAGAAAAGTCACATCTTTGTTCCTCAAAAATCACGGAAGGTTCAATTTTTTTTTTCCTGGTGGCCTTTCCCATTTAACTCTTTTGCTTTTCATTAGGAACTTTATGGATTAATAGCAAAGACTGAAGGAGCCAATCTGTGCGTAGTTCTTAGATGTGTCTTGCAGCTTCTTTCATTTCTATTTTGCCTGTGCTGATGAACTAGCTTAAATTTTCTGGGTAAAGACTTAGACAACACAAAAGTGCTGAAATATCCAGCTGAGTAGAAGCCAAATCATGTTTTATCTATATTCTATTGTGAATTATTAATTCTTATGACTTATTAATGCTTATTCAATACAGAAATCTTTAAATGCTTAATAAACATTCTACATCCGAGCAAGACTTTAAATACTACTTTTCTTTAAATGCAAAGCAAAAATAAATAGGTTATATGTAGTGTAGAAGCCATGGCATAGTAATAATAGCCTCTTTGTGTATTTATTTAATTCTCATTTATCTAGTCAATCTATAAAAAAATAATCACTTTACTATGTTTCTTTAGTGTATTAAAGATACATAATTAATTTACAAATCTGTTAAGAGCACCGTGACGTAAAATCAACAAGCTCAAGGCTCTAGCTAAGTCAAAATAAATAGTGCTAGCAAACTTTGCCCCATGGATTTTGAGGTAAGAGACACTGCTTTCAAGGCAAACACTCAGCAGTTGAGCGTGGAACTTCCACTCTAGTTTGGCAGTAGCCTGATTTTCAAAGAACAGCTGTCATATTCTCAACGCTCTTTTGTTCAGAATAATGAGACTGCATTGAGAAAACACGTTAAAGTTTAAAAAACCACAAATGGAGAAAAATATCAGCGTGATCCCTACAAACTCACTATCATCTGTGTTTCGGAGTCAGAGGGGTTTTATCCCATATTTAATAAAAATACATCCAACTATCTCTGCATTTTACACTCCTGGTACACAACTTGCACCATTTTGAAGCCTCTGAAAAATTAGTTTGAGGCATTTCTAAATCATGACAGCAGAGAGTTATTATAGAATGTGACAAGAGATACAAATGGTATTAGTGTGGTAGAGAAAGGTCACATTTCTTCAGATAGGAATGAAGAATGCAAATAGGCTTCTCCAAATGTACATTATTTTTTGTTATTACAAGTGAGTGAATGAATCAACATGGAAAGCAGTAGTAGGAGAGGACAGATGCAGTGAAACACTGGAGAAAAAGATTGCAGCTGCTGCTGCTTCAAGAAACAGCACTCTGGTGTGTTTTAGCTAAAATGATACAATTTTCTTTGAATTTGAAAATAATCTTGGCTCAAATCACCCAGGAACTGCATCTGTATACAATGCTCATGCTTATCCATCCCCTTCACACAACCGCTTGGCTGTGCTGCTGATACAGCCGTCTGCAAATTGATCTTTAAAATCCATCCCTGAAATGACCTCCTTTAAAAACTTTGTTTTGAGGAAGAGAATCAAAACCTACAGATGTAAGTAAGTCCCGCAGCAACGCCAAATGAAAGGCTCTGTTCTCAGCCTTCCCTCTGCAACCTGATCACAGACAGGGCAGTTACACACTCTGATGTCTTTTTATTTTTTATGAGATTTGATGATGGCACAGAAATACCCTGTTAGCAATCCCTTAGTGCAAGCCAGTCTGATAATCTCAGCTGATGGGGGCTTTAGCACACAGCCACGGTAATGTGCAAGAGAAAACACCTTTAAGTTATATTCTGAAGTGCTGAGGGTAACAGCGTGTTTATGTCTCCTCCTTCTGTATTTCTTCTTGCTCAGACTTTAGGAAAAATAAAAATTAGTGCAAGCTTCCATAAACCTGAAACTATGTTAAAAAGGGAACTCTGGATTCAATATTTCACCTGTAGCAAACAGTATATACATTTGCTTCTACTCACATAACATGTACATTATGTACACATTTCTAATAGGAAGAGAAAGGAAAGTTTAGTTATGAAGTTAAAAAATGGGACGTAGAAGAGATTATTTGTCATTTAACAGCATGCAGTGAACAGTGCAATTGCTGTTTCAGTGTCCTTTTATCTTTCAAATAAGGAGAATTATTAGTATATTATACTCTGCCTTCCTCCCTCTTCCTTCAGAAATGCTACTTTGAAGTTCTGCTATATTACTTCTAGTATGTTAACATATCATCATACTTAAGAGCCTGCTCTTCAGATCCTTCTTCAAGCCTCTCAGTTCGATTTCATGCCTAGTGTTTCATATATTATTAGGTATAGTTGCAGCCTTTCTTGAGGCAAGAGAGTACGACTGGATGCCTCCTTGACATACACACCCCCGCAAAGAAGTTTGAAATGATTCTGTAATTCTTTCTTACCTTCTGGGTTAGAAACTGTCACTAGGAAATTAGTAATATTTGCTCTACTCTTCTGCTAAAGGGATTAAATCACTTCCTAACAGAAGTAGCTTTAATGCTGTATCTTTTATCTACAAGTAAAAAAAAAGATGAGAGATTGAGTTACAGTGTGTCCTGTCAGGGATTTTGTGCCTTGAAGGCATTTTTCCTGGGTTCAGAAGGAAATTTCTTAACATGTGTTGGGATTCTGTGCAAGAAAAGATTATTAACTCTCACTGGAACTCATAAGGAATATTTTGGTGTAAAGATATAGCTGATGAATCATTTAAAACTATTCTGAAAATAACCCAGTATATAAGTAGATAAATATAGGACTTTTTTTTGTATCTTTACTGACTTAAGTGACCAAGGACTATAAGCCTTTTCAATACCAAGAACATTTAATGGCAGTTGTTTCTATGTTTACTCAAGTTCCTGAGCTGAGACCTACTCCATACACAGTAAAAAAATTCAAAGGCAATTTACATGATTTTTATATTTGCTATGCAAAGTACCCAGTTGCACTTCTGCAGCTTCTGACTTCGAGATGACACTGACTGGATGAAGGTTACTGCAACTTCACTGCACAAGCCAGAACACGTGCCTTGACTTTCAGATGTGCATCCCCTCTCAACACCAGGAAGCAATTACTGCTGTTTCCTTTCTTTCAATAATACACTTGCATCTGCATAATACAGTGATGTTATGGATTAGCTACATTTTTTGACACACTGTTAGGAAGCATCCAGGCTAGTTTGGGCTTAGGATCTCCTCTTGATCCTACGTGCGTACTAATTGCAGAGGAAGGAAAGGTTCTGTAATTAACGTGTTGGGAAATATCAGGAATCTTTAAATTCCTACTCTACATGCAAATATATGCCATCTTTCTGGTTTACTACAGGCTATTCAGGCTGCTGTCAATCTTAACGGGCTGCAGAGGTCCTAGAAGAGTCAACTGCCATGAAATTCGGTGGATCGCTTGAATAAGGAGGTGAACAGTAAAAGAAATAATAAATTTAAATAAAATAACAATCTTCTGTCTTTTATAGAGATATATTGAGTCCTTGATCTCATAAAATCTATCAATAATTGTTACAAGAGCTGGGTTTAGAAGCAGATTTTCAACCTGTCTTGAAAAACAGCTGTATAATCTCACGAAGAAGAAATCTTTTAACTATTTTAAAATTAAAAATGAAAGAAAAAATTTCTTTGAGGCTACAGCAGCCACGTACAGCAACCCAACAGAAACATCTGATAGGAGCTACAGTGTTGAGTTTACAGCCAAAACACACCAATGGCAAAACACTAATGGTCAAATCAGAAAGCTTATTAGCAACCAATATTTAATTTGGGATATTTAGGTGGCTTTTTCTAAGGCTATATTGCATTCTGTCACAGGATTTTCAAAACTGAAAATGGTGAAGAGAACATTTAAGATACTACAAATGAAATAATTCTTAAGTATACTGTTGATGATTTAACAGGGTATTGGACTACTGCCAAGACTAGAAGCTATATTCAATTAGTTTATGAACATATGTCTTAATGCATTTAGAAGAACCAGGGTGCAATTAAATTCATAAAAATGATTTAGCAGATGGAATCAAATTAATGTGTTCCCGTGTCTCATGTTCATATAATTGTGTTTATTTTACTTTTGCTTACAAAACCCCCTAAACCAGCTATAAATCGAAACCCAGATTTTGTTTGTTTGTTTTTCTGTCGAGATGCAAAGACGAGTATCAAAAGTTGTCACGAACTCAAGGAACTAATTTGTGTGATCTGCATTTCCTCAATGTACAGCGTTGAACATTTCTAGCTCGGAAAGCAACAAGTTAACTCTACTGTGATAGTTGTTTTCATATCATTTGAAATGTGCAAGAATGACTAATAAAGATAGGCACCTATTAAAATTTAGCACCGCTCCAGAAGGAGAAAGCCAATGTTGTTCCTAACCTAAAGTATCTGTGGCCTAAGTGTATAGTCCACTTCAGTTCACTGGTGACAGGAAAACTGATTAAAATAATTAAGGATAAACCTACAAACCCACTGTATACCAGAAAAGGAAAGCTGCAAAGAAAAACCCTGGCATGTGTCTAGTCTTAATTCCGGAGCTCACGAGGAGAATGAAATGCAGAGAGCTGAAACTCCCTGACAGTTTACTCAGATTTCCCAAACCCTTTTGACAAGCTCTGCACGGAAGACTATTAGCACATGAGGTAAAGCCATGAAGTAGAACCTGGTTAAGAAAGAGACAAAGGAGAAGGAATGAGTCACGTCTTTTAGTGATTTGAAAGAAAGTGTTAATGTGCCACACTTCCACACTGGAAATGAAAAAGAGATGGAGTAGTAACAAGGCAAGCCACCAGAGTAGACAACCATTCTTAGAGCTTGAGTTTACTGAAATTTCAAATTGAACATAGCAGGAGAAAGGAAAACGAGGTTTTTTTGTCTTATTTTTCCCCATTGTCCTGTTGAGGGGAAGTGAGAGAGCAGCTGGGTAGGCACCCAGCCAAGCTCAACCCACCATAACTATTTTCCTGCGTATCATGATCATTCACCTTTATTTCTACTATCAGTTTGGTGTCATAGAATCATAGAACTGTCAGTGCTGGAAAGGGCCTTAAAGATCATCTGGTTCCAACCCCCCTGCCATGGGCAGGGACACCTCCCACGAGATCAGGTTGCTCAGAGCCCCATCCAGCTTGGCCTTAAAAACTTCCAGGGATGGGGCTTCTACCACCTCTCTGGGCAACCTGTTCCAGTGTCTCAGCACCCTCATGGGGAAGAACTTCTTCCTAACATCCAATCTGAATCAACCCACCTCTAGGTTTGATCCATTCCCTCCAGTCCTACCACTGCCTGACATCCTAACAAGTCTCTCCCCAGCTTTCTTGTAGCCCCCTTAAGATACTGGGAGGCCACAATAAGGTGTCCTCGGAGCCTTCTCTTCTCCAGGCTGAATCATAGAATGTTCTAGGCTGGAAGGGACCTCTAGGGGTCATCTGGTCCAACCTCCCTACACAAGTAGGGACATCTCTATAATAGCCCAACTCTCTCAGTCTGTCCTCATAGAAGAAGTGTCCCATATCAAGTGTCCAAATTCCTCCACTAAAATACAGAACATAGAAAACATTATCTGCACTCTCCTCTAGCTCAGTGTGTTGATTGTCTCTCAGAATAGATATTTACTGCTACACCCTTCTCGTGACACTAACAAAAGTCTGGTTTTGCTGCATTCTCACAAGCCTGCTTTCAGTATCTCTGTACACTCAGAATCTTCTTCCAGCTCTCTTTGATAACTTCCTAATTGTGCTTTGAGTGTTTAGTCTTGATGCCTAATAGTCCTGCAACTACCTGGGTAACATTCAATCCCCCATCTATATCTCAAGGAAATCAACCATCCCAAGCCTCTCCTGGTAATACAATTCCCTTATGACTATTTTCAAAAGCATTTCATGATTCTGAATTATTTCTCTAGAGGAATCCCACTAAAGTTCACCTAAGCTGCAATGACTTAGAGCATTTTTCACATGCTGGCATACCTGTTTCAGCAAGAATCGGGCTGTACTATTTGTTCCAGCAGTAATAACAATAAATTGCCTCTTTTCTATTCCTCAAACACAAGCCTGTATTGCTTCCTTTTGCCATCAACATTGTTATCTACATTTTCCCCTAACAGATCTATCTACTCGTTTCAGGAGCCCCCACTGACAAAGATCTCTTATAGGTGGTGCATTTCAGATGGCTGCAGCAGTCTGTAAAGTCGTCCTCACATTTCATCTCTCAAAACATTTCTAACTCACTGTGACTCTGATACTGGATACATTTAATGGTTTCTTTTTCCTGGTCTCCCTGGATTGGTCTTTCTTTCCTTCAACACAGCAGGTGCTTCTGGCTTTTCCCTCTCATTTTCTGTAATAGCAGAACTATTCCACAGCTCTATTTCTCTGTCTTATTTTCGCTGGTCATATAGGACAGGAGGTGAAAAGGAGATGGAAAAGCTTGTGGGTCAAGGAAAGGACTGGGAGATCACGTATCGGTTACTGTCACAAGAAAACCAGACTTGACATGGGGAAATTAATTTAACTTAATGCCAATCAAAAATAGAGCAGGATGGTGAGGAACCAAGACAAAACCAAGCACACCTTCTTCCCATCCTTCCTTTCTTCCCAGGCTCAGCTTCACTCCTACAACGCCCAACTCTACCTCCCTGCCCAAGTGGCACAAGGGGGATAGGAATTGGGGTTGTGATCATTTCAGGACAGTTCACCTCTGCCACTCATTCTGCCTCACATTTTCCCCCTGCTCCAGTGTGGGCCCCTCCCATAGGATACAGCCCTTCAAGAATTGCTCCAGTGTGGGTCCTCTCAATGGTCTACAGTCCTTTGGGAAAAGCTGCTCCAGCCTGGGTCCAGCACAAGCTGCAGGTACAGCCAGAGAACCTGCTCCTGCATGGGCTCCTCTGCATGGGCAGCAGCTCCTGCCAGGAGCCTGCTCCAGTGTGAGGTCTTCATAAACTGCAGCTTCTTTCAGGGCACATCCACATCCACCTGCTCCAACAGAAGGTCCTCCACAGGCTGCAGTGTGGGTATCTGTTCCAGCATGACACTTCACAGGCTGCAGAAGGACAACCTGCTTCTCCATGGTCTTCTCCACAGGCTGCAGGGGAATCCCTGCTGTGGTGCCTGAACTGCCTCCTGCCCCCTCCTCCTTCTCTCACCTGGGTGCCTGCAGGATCATTTCTCTCACATTTTTTTTCCTCACTCCTTGCTCACACAACTGCTCTGCAGTATTTTTTACCCTTCTGACAGAGGTGCTGTCAGTATTGCTGTGGGGCTTTGTTTTGGTCAGCAGTAAGTCCATTTTGGAGCTGACTGGAAGTGGCTCTGATACAGGGACAGTCCGTGATCAATTCTCACAGAGGCCACCCTTGCAGCCCCCTCCCCCCCCCCCAACCTTGCCAAGTAAACCCAATACAACCATTCCTTCAGTTACCCTTCCAGTCTATGGGTCTTCCTCTGGAATAGCGACATTAATCACCATGTCACAAGGAAATAACTTGCATTGGAAATGACTCAAGAATGCCAAACACTCCACAGCTTGCACTGTGTTTCTCTAGGCCCTGAATATCTTGCCATTTCCATGCATTACTTTTCACATTTTCCTTCTAAGGTAAATGGTTCCTAAGAACAAACCCTACCAGTTCCCTTACAAATTTCACGTAGACTCCCCTGTTTGTTACCCTCTTCGCTATCACTTGCTGCTTTGCTTTTTAAAACCTGCCACATCAGCCACCTCTGTTTCTTAATTAGGTACAGGGACCAGATCCTAAACTTCATAGCTGTAAGAAGTCTGTGATGTCTTGCTTGTGAAACATCTGACAAGACAACACAAACTACCAATTGCTATCAACCAGTGTCATCTCTTGCAAAAAAATATGTTCCATGGACCTCTACTGAGCACAGGCAGCAGCAGCAGCAGCTCTTCAGGTCCTGCACAGAGGAATTTCTCTGTGCCACAGTCTTCACACAAAGGTCTAGCCCTGACTAGGAGGAAGGAGAAAATGCAGGAACTCTTTCTTTGCACATCTCAGGGTCTGTCAGAACAGTTGCTCTGACTGTCAGCACACTCTACCTGCATGACTGGCATATTTGGCTGGTGTCAGCAATACCCAAAGCCATCAACTGCTCGACAAAAAATAAACTAAACATGAATGAAAAAAGGTTCACAAAGACAAAACAAATTCTTGTGTTTTGCTATAACACTGAGGCCCAAGCAGGTAATCCATGTTGGTCTTCCTCTTAGAGTTGAGCAAACAGCCTTGTTGGGACTTCAGCCTTCAACTGGTCCAGCATGCGGGGAAATACGGCAACAGGCTAAGAGAGTTCCCAAATACCAATTAAATTTTTCTCCAGCATTCCTCTAAGCTGGCATTGCAGGCTCTGAAGAAGCCTTGTCCCTATCTTTACCTGAGAGCAGTCGCTTATCCTGGCATCATATTCCTTGCCAGTTCTCCATTCCTCAAACTTCTTAGCCCAGGCTTAGCCTCCATCTTCTGCTAGTCCCAGCCTACCCTCTGTCCCACTTGCCTTATACGCTCATCCCCACTTCCTTTTCCTTCGTTGTTTAGACATTTCACCTCCTCCACCCCTCCCATTTTCTCTTTATCCATTCCTTTTTCCTAGTTCATCCTCTCTCCTCCCCATAACTTCTTCCCTCCACACACGTCTGGTTCCTACATTCTGTTGAATGTAGGAACATTCACTGCCTCTCTCACATCACTGCCTCTCTCTAGTTCCTGTCTCTCTTCTGTAGCTGCCTCCAAAGCCATCATTCAGTTGAGCCTGCCCTCTTGCTCACAGTCTTCTAATCAGGTGTTCCCACAGCTCAGCTTTATTAGCACTGGAAAAAAAAAGTCTGAGATTTCGATCAGATTTTGATAGGTCAACTGACAAAACAAGTGTAGTCGAAGACCTGACAAACAGAACTAAATACAGCATATAATTTGGGCACTTTTTCAGAAGAAAACTTTCTACTCAAATTTGTAAAAGTGCTATCACTCTTCTAATCAAAGCCCACCAGAATTAAGAAATAATAAAATAGCAATATAATAATTAAAAAATCAACAAAAAGGGGACAACCAACTACAACAGAAAACATCAACTCAAACAATTAGTTTCAGCAAATGCTTAATAACTTTTGTAAAGTTTCTAATAGTGCCAAATGCCTGACAATATTTTATCATAAACAGTATAAACAATCTTATCTTCTAATAAGACACAAATAAATATCAGCAGTGATTACACAACATCCCCGAGCTGTGCTAGTGCATGCGAATTTCACCATGAGATGTATTAGAAGATGACCAGTAAGGAAAGTGCAACTTGCTTCTTTTCTGCATCCAAAGCACAGAGAACAGGCTGCCTAAGAGAGTTAGCTACATTCCTAATTAAAGTAGATCCCATAATTACCTGAAGAATGTAACAGCATCACTTAATATCCTTTCAATGTGTATTTGTAAAATCATATGTAAGTACCTTCTTTTAAATACAATCTAACTTAGCATTTTAAGGTCTTTCAGAAGAAAAGTGGGGTGGTTTTTTTTGGTGTATCCATGGAAGGATATTTAATATTTGGTGTTTTCATCTTACCCCCAATTTACTTAGCATGTGTTACTCCATCATGATTTAATTTGGACAAGAAAACCGCATGGCTGCTCAAGCAGTAAATTTAAAGTGTAAATGGATTCTTGGCTGCCGATGGCCCAGTTTCTGCTTCTGTTTCCATAGAAACCCATGTAGGAGTGGCAAGAAGGCATAACTTAAAATATGAACTTAAAGGTTTACTTCTCCCCTTTTCCTCCCTCTCATTCTAACTCCATCTCCAAGCAAATGGGATGTAGTTTACATTTCTAGCCCCTTCTGTCTCGTCCTTTGATTTGATTCATGTATGTGTATGAAGCAAAAATCACACTGGACAGCAATTTCCTCTGCTCCATTACAAATTCAGGGCTGTAAAAAGTGTGTACTTGGCCAGGAGGAGGAATGTCACATTCTCACATACCTCACACATACAGTCGGTACCAAGTCACAAACTATTTGTGTCCAGTGAAATTCTTACCTCGTATCTCTTACCGATGAATGGATGGCAATATAGATGGTAGAAGAATCCTTTAAAATGAGATGTACAACACTCAGATCTGCATAGGGGGAAACTCTCTGAATCCTCTGATCAGATACTTCATATAGCTTAATTAACCTGCTAGGCTAATAATAATTTTCGCATTTATTAACCACCACCCTCACAAAATCTTCACCCTTAAGACTCAATTTATGAATATCTATGAGGAGACCCAAATGTGGTGTATTTCCTAAATAAGATGTCCTGTAATAAAAAAAAAAATCACGAGCATACAAATTTAGTTAAAAAAACTGGAAATGGTTAAGCCCTCAGATGTGACTAAGAAATTCTTTAAAGCAGTGATAGGGACAAATGGGACCTTAACTAAGATTTCATATTAAGTATCAGGGAAGGATCATAAAGGATTCAGAGACAGGTACAGTGTCTCAATCTCACTACTGGCTATATTTAATTGCAATCAAGACCCAGCACACACTACAAAGACTACTTTGGGCTGTTTTTCAACACTGCATCTTTTCAGGATCTTGCAGAAGTGAGCCCCACGTTAAGCAAACAAACAAACAAGCCAGCAAACAACCCCCTCATTGCCCAAACCAAACCAGGTTAGGCAGGGAAACAGGAAAAGAACCAGTTAAGTACATGAAGGTGACCACCCAGCCTTCTTCCTCTGCAGGGTCCTCTCCTACTCATCAAACAGAAACTGTCATTTTCCTTCCCATAAAAATCTGACAGAGTAACCCGCTAAAATACAAGTTCATGAGGGTTTGCAAACTTTTCTTCCAGAACTGGTGGAACTAGTCACAGCATATCAACCCCTCTTAATTTCTCTTTAGCAGATGTCAGGAGTCTGAGCAAGTTCTTTTCCAGAAAAAAAACCCCCACTTGCTAAGTCCTCTCCTGCTTCAATTTATATATCGTGGTGTTAAAGCAATGTCCTATGGACTACGGGTACTCTTTGGTGGGGCAGCAAGGACAGAATCTTTCTTCATCTAGCATCAGAAATAAAGAAAGTAGCTACAAAGGTGACATCAGTTCAGAAACTAATTAAATTTGCCTTCTGGAACACATACTCTGGTCCCCACCACATATACTGGCTACACCATGGTAAAAACAACTTGAAAAAGAAATCAATAAAATTCAACGGTCTTCAGAGTAAAGGGAAGTGCATGATGTGATGAGCTGCAGAGAACTTTTGATAAGAGAAGTGGAAAAATGCCTGGAAGAGGCATTGCAAGACCTAAAGAGGTCTTCCCATTTGCCTCCTGTTGCAAAAGGATCAATTCTACCTAAATCATACATGGCAGAGGTTTATCTCATCAACCTCTAGTAATGAAGATTCTACTATTGATGTCAGCACAATGTTCTAATACCTTAAGTATCTCTCAAACAACAAATTATTTTCTTGATACAATAAAGTGAATTTTTTTTTCCAAAAGTTGGCACTCTTCAGTATTTGCTTTTCTCAAGAGGTATTAGTATATTTTAAAAAAGCTTCTATGTTAAAACAGACTAGTTTGAGGGACAGAAGGTAGATAAAAAAATACTTCTCAAGTCTGTTTGTCTTCCTCCCCAGCCATTCTCCAAGAAGTCAGTCCCTGAAAGCCTGGCTCCTCTACTCTGACTGGAAGTGGAGGTGTTTCAGGTTTGTAGTCAGGGTGTCATGAGGCTTGGATGGGGGGAATTCTAGATAATGCCATCAGCAGACTGTACCTTCCACCTTTAAAAAATTAAAAAATAAAAAATAACATGAGGTTAATTTCGTTCTTGGTTTCCTCTGGGCTTTCTGCACATGATCCACATTTTTCTTGAAGTCTGATGTCCCTGCTAGACCTGTGTCTCCAAAGGAGAAATTATGATGCTTACTGCTCTAAAAGGAGCGATTGTCATACTCGCCTGGCCACTAAAAGAAAAGACAGAAGAAAATCTTAGTTGTAAATATTTGTTAACCTCTAAGTGCTATTTAGTTGCTTTGCTGGCGTTCAGTTGTACGATAATGACTGTGACAAATATTTTTTCTTATACCACTAGTCCTAAATAAAAGGGAATTGTAAAAGTCTCCTTCAGTTGAACACAGGCTAGGCACAGTGAAGGCTTCGCTGGACCTATCTGCAAGCACAGCAAATTTTCTGGAGGGACTTTTAAGACTCAAAAGACTGAAAGGGATGGGGTTTGGAAATAACAAAACATTTTTCTTGATTCCTGTGGGTGATAGAGGGAGAAATGTTGTCTGAGTTAAAAGCCACTCTCAATCTGGGTTCTACATCCAAAGCATTTTAAGCCTCGGTAATTTTCAAATCCATCCAAAGTTCAAGTGATAAGCAGAACATTAATATATTTGAAGAAAATACAATAGTAAGGTATAATACATCTGGCCTGCACATTTAGTAAAGTGAATTCCACTAGTTTACCGACTGGCTATTATTGAAACTATGGTGAATATCTCAAATTGATAACTGAAAGGAGAGCTGTAAAATCTCTGATGAAAAAGTAATATAAAAAAAAAAAAAAATCTATGTAGTTGATCTCCAAATTCCACAAAATTGGTTTTGTTTAACACTACACTGAGTATTTAACAAAACCTACCAAGAGTTTAGATTGATTTTGTTTACTGTTTGTAGGTAAGTGAGCAAACAGCTTCCCCCTGCCCTAAACTCAGAGGATTTTTACTAAAAATACATCAGTGGATATAATAACAAGACAATTACAATTTTGGTGCTATTATACAAAGGTTATGACTCATTCATTAAAGTATCTAAATTAGCAAGGCTACTGCTAGCTAAAATGGGAGAGGTTAAATGTAGCAAAAGACTCAACACTTCCATTATATCCTACTAACAAATCTTGTGTGGAACGATGCGTAAATATTTCATACAAAGCAAATACACTTTGTAGAAAGTAGCATAATCTGAAACTTACTCTACTAAGTCAGATCACCTCTGGAGTGTATTCAGAATACCCTTGATTATGTCACATAAGCAGGAAAGAACCAGTATACACACTGAGCTCAATTCAGTATAAATCATGTTTTTCTGCCATCCGCTGAGACTGGCAATTTGGCTTCTATAATAAATCCCTGCTTTCTGTTCATCTGAAATCTTGAAGTAATCTCTACTACTGCCACTTTGCCTTCTGAAACTATACCAAGAAGTACCAGATGACCAATAAATCACCAGAGAACTTGACATGGATTTAGAGATCAGTAAATCAGATGTAAGCCATTCTCTTATTTTAACCAGGTCTATGAACATAGACATCAGGTCGAGATAATTCTTTGATTCATTTATTTATAACCTTGATGGTATGGAAATATGGACAGCTTCCAATGATACCTTCAAATTTCCCATTTGATTTTTACACTTTGAAGCTTTTCCTTCCCTCCTCCCTTCCACACAAGGGCAGTAAAGTTCAGAGAAGCCTTTCCTGCCTGCGTGCTCTAGTTCACACCCTATTACTTCTTTTGCAGAGAGAAGCTACTGGAACAGCAGCACAAAGCTGCTGTTCCATCTACAACTTCTTTACCATTGAGCTGTACTTTCCCTAAAATTCCTTTCATTATTCTCCAATTCTCAGTTTACTTTTTGCATGTATTATACCATAAGGTTTACAGCACCAGTGCTGTAGATAGAGAGTAAATGCTGACAAGAGGAGCTTTTCTGCTGGCATCAGAGCACCATCTCTGAGCAAACAGCATAAACCAGCTAAGCAAACAAAAGCTCTTTCATGTCAGCAAAGCTGCGGTGACGCCGCCAATTTTACCACTGTATCGATGTCAACCAAGGGGCAGAATTTGTCACATCCAGCTGATGTGACCACATCATGAGAATGCTGTAGTACAGATGAGAAAAAAAAAATCACTGAATTTATTTTGTGACAAACACCTTTCACACCCTAACAGGGACAACTTCTCCACTAACATCAGTTTTCCATTCAGATTTCATGCTCATCCAAGTATTTGTGCCAGCGCTTCTACACTCGCTAACAAGGCTTTGACTTCAACTGAAGGAAACGGTGAAAGATTCTACAAACATCTTGGATGCACAGAGGCACAGCCTGGGCTTCTGACATGACCAACCCAAACCTCAACCAATGGCGAATGCTATTTTTAACAAAAGAAAGTCCTTTTTCCCCCTAAACTGCTACAGTAGTCACCAACACAGGCTTTTCCACTGCCATCCAGCAGTGACATCCATCATTCTTTAATAGAAATGCGTTCCATCCATTTTTCCTGCCTCCCCATTTCCCATAAAATGGCAAATCTAGAGGCATGTAATTGCAAGAAAAGTAAACCAATATTAAATTCCTCATGAAAAGCTCAAGAAAAATAGAGAAAATATATATTAAGTAAATGTCTGTATTTTCCAATTAAAAAAAAATATTCTGGAAATATTTTATTTT
>JANHGN010024783.1:18427-68749 GCA_024605025.1 Megaceryle maxima
CTAAACTTTGTAATGTACACAAAAAAAAGAGGTTTTTTTTTTTTTTTAAATTTAGTAAATTTGAAAGTTTTTTTTTAAAATTTCCTTTTTTTTTTTTTTTTCCATTTTTGTATCAGGGTACTAATCTATTTCATTCATGGATTTGGTTCCAGAGAAAAAACTTTCTGTTCCTTTGAAATGATTTAAGTCAGTCTGCTTGGTAAAAGGAGACACAGAACACTCCACTTCAAAATCAAGGATATAATCGTACAGAGAAGTCAGATGAAATTAGGCAGCTTAGTGTAACTGCTGACACACTAATGGTCAGGTTCCAAGAAATGCATATTAGAGAGAAGCATTTTATTGTCAACTTGAGTTTGGGGAAATCTGAAGTCCTTGACATGAGGGAGCGGTTGATTCTTTTTCCTAGATTAGGAACCTGCTTTAGAAGTGGTTTGTATCTCTGCTGGCTCCAGGCTTATCTATTTTCTAACAACAAAACCCACCTTCAGCCCAGTAGCTATCCTCTAAGAAAAAAAGAAAGCCTGATTTCTTTCACATAATGGGAAAAGAAATTTGTCACAGATGCCTCAGTTTCTTCCATCTTTCCCTTCTTGCAATTTTGTCAATTGGGTAGAGCCTTTATACCAAAAATTAAACTAAATGACCTTTTGTATGCATCCCATTATGTTTATAATACCAAACACTTCACGGGTATCCATGTCATGAACATTCTGCAGTCTTTCCTGACCAATAAATCTGGACAGTCTGTTGAGATATCTTTAAGTCGGAATATAAAACAGGTAACAAGTTATTCAAGGTGAGCTGCCTGAATTATTTTCTCATGTTAAAGATAGAGGCTTTTATATTTACTAGTCTAAATTAGGGGCTTGCAACATTCCATTTGGAAAACAAAGGGGGTTTTTATGAGGAACAACAAAATAAACATTCTACAACTCCACATCCAAAATACTCCGTGCATCTTCAGAATGTAAAACCTTCCTTGCGAATAACACAAGAAAAATTACAGGGCAATCGCTTTGCTAAGAATCCTGTTATTCAAGTAGACATAACTAGGAAAAGATTTAGCTTTTTAGAAAAGAGGCTTTGCTCTGCTAGCTCTTGGTAGGAAGCACAATACCCAGAGTATTAGTGTTAAAATGTAGCGGGCCATTTCAACTTTCTACCATCCCATACACAAGTCCTATCCCTCCACTGCTGGCCTGCACTAGCTAGGACTGGGTATGTGACCACACAAAGAGGAGGACAACGGTGGAGAATCTACCTGGAGGTTTAAGAAGTGGATGAGAAAAAATAAAGACCAGTGACCAATCCATTCTTCAAACACAAGAGAGCAAGACTGTCAGGAAATGAGCTCTATTAGCCATTCTGTGAAATTCTAGCAAGCTTGAGGTCAGCTAGAGCAGTAATAAAGCCCACTAGCCCTTAAGAAAACTTTCACTTCCTGCAAGTTCGATAGAGGTATGTGGCAAATAGAAATTGTCCCCTGGTGGTGTCCACATTCATCATCTCTGCCGTGTTCCAGACTTAAAATGAAAACTGTTCTTTTGAAACGTGATTGCAAAGGTTTCACTTCTCAGCTAGAGAAGCCTATTTTTTTTTTCCAGTGTACCCAGCTTGTAACCTACATGAGACATGATTGTTATACCCAAATACACCATCCTAGTCATAATTATATATAATTATTTTATTATATTATATATAATATATATTATTATATATTATATATTCATAATTGGTTTGGCATTATTTCCTGTTAACTTCAGCTTTAGATTAGGTATTTGTATGTTAAGTTACTATTCATTTCATCATTTATGTTCAGTTATCTGCTAAAGGTTCACTGCTGCTGCTGCATGGACATTTATTTAGAGAGTATTTAGAAAATACTAGAAGTAGGAGTAAAGGAAGACAACTCTATATTGCTACAGCTAAAATATAAGCAGTCTATAACCATCTCCATAGATATCTTCCTGCTCCCCAAACTGGTAATATTCTAAGTGTCTACCCACTTTGTTGAGCTGTGCATTCAAATCTCCAACAAAAAAAATTAATAGGCAGGTTCCTAGGGTCAGTTCTTTTCATGCCTAGCTAGTTACTATCAATTATTTTAGTTGATATTTGTAGCTCCTTATATTTAATACATTTAAAATTTGACTATAAATTCCTGTGAAAACTTGCTTAAGAATCAAGTCACCTGTATTTGCTAAACATAGTCACATATATTTGCTAAACATAGTCACATATATCTGCTAAACAGTCACCTATATTTGCTAACCATATGCAGCTCTTCCATGGATATACAGTTAGTTTAGAAATGCAACTGAGGACTTTTAAATACCATGATCTCTATAAAGCGTTGAAAAAATAAAGCATTCAATGACATTTCTGTTTAGAATAGTTCCAGCAACAGGTAAAACTAGAGAGGAGAAAAACATAGTAAGCACCTTCTTAGCTCTAAAATAGTAACACATGCTTAAAGTATCAATATCAGAATGCTTAAAAGCCATTTTCATCCTGTAAATGGCAATGGAAATAAACTGAGAAGACAGTTAAATAGATTCAGATGTTTGATCCTCAAATATTATTAGATTCAACCAGATGTCTAAAAAACCACGTACATTCTCTCTTGATAACTTGACACCCCAAAGATAGGGATGCTGTCACACCATCATCAAAAAAGCAAAAATGCCTTCCTGCAATGCTAAAAGAATAGAGATAAAATAGACAAATCCTTTGTCTATAAAATTTGTTGCTTTATCTGATATATATATATGCATATATCTACATTTGATTGTGTCTGTATAAAAATATGTATACGCCTAAAGCCATCAATGAGCTGGTTTCCCTATCTACCAACCCATCCACATCTCAAAAAATATCTCTGGGCAGGAAAGCACAGAAGAAATCATTTCTAAGGTAGGTATACTACAATGATGGGGAAAAACTTCAGTGTTCTTCCCACCAGGTAGTGAATTAAATTCAAGACTTACAATACCATTCTAATGTTAAAAATAGAATTCAGAAGACTTTCCTTTCTCCTGCCAAACAAGGCAGTGAAAACAAATGAGCTACCCCCAAATTGCAGCATGTGACATATGAGATTTAACAGGATACGATTATTTTTTGGTGCAGAGAAAACTTAACAACATCTTCCCCCCCCCCCTTCTGGAAATAGAAGCACTTTTGTCACCCAGGTTTTAAATATGACATATTTTGAAGGGCTGTTATTCCTTAAATAAAGACAATCTGAAATAATGTCAAAATCAGGGGCTAACTGCTATGAAAAATCACAAGTTAAAACTGGTTTTCCTTTTGTAAGTTTTTAAGGGTGACACCTTTCATTTCTACTTCTTTCAATTTCCCAGGAGGTTAGCATAAGGCCGCTGTCAATACCCAGTAAAAGAACTTGATCCACACTAAATGTGGGAAGATATTCTTTATGTTATGTATTGGATGTGGATAAAGTCCCATTGAATCCCCAAATTAATAATATATTTTTAATGTGTCACTCAATAAAAGTCAAGGTCTTTAAGAATACATCTCATTCAAGGCATAGATGGCAGCTCACAGTAGTATTTGTAGAAACAAGTTACTAATAAGATTTCCATAACTATCTACTTAATTATGTTCTTAATATTTGTATGTAGCAAAAGGTGGCCTTTGCATTCTTCTAACAACTTCATTTATTTATATGCTTATGCCCTGCAGATTCACAATCATAAAGTTGAGACAAGCAGGGTTGATAAATTAGGAGACCGAGAAGCGTAGGAAAAAATAAAGTATTAGCTTTGTATATTTTTGCATGGAATAGCAATTGCAGACACATAAAATGCTGAAATCCTCTGTTTAAGTTTGAGTCAATGTCATACTGGTATTCTGGAAAGCCACTGCCAGCCCTCTGGAATTGACCTAAAAAGCTTAATTTAATAATAGAGCTCTAACCAGCTGTCATGTTACATAAATGGAGTAAGCAAAAACATCTGCAAAAATAACGAAGTATTCTTCCAATTTGGGCTTGGAAAAATGAAAAGTATTTGAAAACCTGCAAGCAAGTCAACGTCTCTGCCACATGTTCACTTAAACCTGTGCTACTTCTAACAAGGTCCCAACATGTCCTACCTGTAGAATGATGATCCCAGTGACACTGATTTTTTACATCCTTGGACAAAGAACATTCAGAAAAAAACAAACAAAAGTCTCTCAATTCCAAATCTTCTACTTAAGCCATTTGAGAACAAACATGACTAAAGTTCAACAAGGCTCAAAGCCTTTGCAACAGCAAAACTAGAAAGAGAATTCAGGACTAGTTTGAAAACCTGAACTGAACCCAAAGATTTTACTTTCCTTAGCTGCTATGAGTATGATCCACATCGGACGGATGCACGAGACTGTTCCTAAGTGCAAATGTCAGCACGAGCTGACATTTCAGCTACTTATTCTTTAAGTGGTCTCAAGCCACATATAGTCAGAGGGACTAAAAATTCTTTTGCCAAGCAAGAAAAGAAAAAAGAAGAGCAGCAAAAAGGTAACGGCAACTGTATCTTATTTCTCCTTTTTTCCTTCTGTTGGAGGACAATGATACAGTGTCGGTGTCCTTCCAAAGACACAGGTGATTAAAAAAAATTACACCTTTAGCAGTTTTGCTGCATGTTGCAATATAAGCAAAAAAATCACTTTGAAATGCCAACTTGCTCTTATGCAAAAATATTGTCTTTTGAGAAGAGGGGAAAAAAAAAGAAAAGCGAAGAAGACCAACATTTATTTTTTCTAAGTTGCATGAAAATGGAATGGTCTGAAAACTATCATGGATCCAGAGATTATACAACTCTTATGATGTCAAAGATATTAATTAAAAAAGGACAATGAGTTCAGAGAGAATTCTTCCAATTAGGCAGCAGCACTCCACATTTGTATTCTAGGAAAACAGAAGGTGGTTTGGGGTTTTGTTAAGTATGAAGAACCATAGCCCTAGTGTTACATTCTTATAACCTCCCTGGCTTTGGTGTGACCTACCTACACTTTAGGACTACGGAAAAAATTGTGGCTACTGAGGCCATCAGAAGTCTCAAGACATCTTCCCATCAGTGCCATGGAGTGTCCCCATGTCCTCCAGCTGAAGCAGCTAGCCAATGTTTAGGGCCTTTGAAGGATATTCACCTTAAGATAGCAGTGATGCATCAACTGTGCTATTTGCAGTAATTATTTGCTATGATCTTGCTTATTTACAAAAAAATGAGTTAAGCTGTATTTCCTGTGAGCACAGTAGAAACAAACAGCAGGTAATTTCCTTACTCAGAAATCCCCAACTGTGCCACAATTCTGCAAAATGATATTTTAAGCTACATAGCCAGAGAAAAACCTGAAGAGGACCCAACAATAGCTGTCTCAAGACATTCTGGCCCCACTGACCTCCTGCCTCTCCATCTTCCCCTCTTGTTTCCTGCTACAGTGTGCCAGCCCTGGGCTGTTTTCACTTCAGAGCTGTGCTATGATCCTTCTGGGGAAAAAAACCCAAACATACTTATCTCTATTTATTACTTAATATTTATTTTATTGTTGTTTAAGAAATATGGGATCAGCACCTTGCTGAGCTGTGGGGTGGGACCTCCTCAAATAGATATGAAACAAGAGTTGTGTTCCCACACTACACCTTTGTTGTTACACAGTCTGGAGCCATGATTGCCTGGAGACGTCTTTAGTGAGTAAAGAGACCGAAGTGTTTCTTCCACCAAGCCTGAAAGAAGGAAATTGGCACACCTCTAAACTTTCTATTGGAGTTCTCTTAAAGACCTTGGTGTATACTGGCAGGAATTACTGTCTTTCAAACATAATTCCTGGAAAAAAAATTATTTGATTTGGCAGGGGAATTACATTCCAGGGTTAATTACTTTGGCAACAGATTTAAATAGATAACCATTAATTCAGCAGATTTAATGACTAAAAAGACCTGTCGTGTTGAACGATGAACTAGAGAGAATTCTTGCATTACTGCATTTCAGTGAGCTAATCTGGAAAACAGCCAGAGCATCCAATGTCACTACAGTTAATTAGAAAAAAAAAAAAAAGAAACAAAACCCAAACCCAAAGGAACAACGCACAAGAATCACCAAAAAGTAATTCCATCTTTGAAGGACAGCAAACTCTGGACAACCGAGCACCAAACACCACTGAGCAAAGCTAAAAGAGCTCAGGCATGGGAGCTGGGGAGGGCTGGGAAACAGCCATGAGGGAAATGCTCCAACCCCCCTATAAACCTGCAAGGGCAAGAATAGGGACCCCAGATCTCTCCTGACACTTGGACTTCTAGTGTGAGGAGGACCTGACAGACACATTGTTGGACTGTTTGTCCTTCCTTCCCTCCTTAACAGAGCAGAGTAGTAGCTCTGTGTCCCAAGAAGAAAAAATGGCCTGTCAGGCTTCAGAACAAATATGCCAACACCCATAAACAGTATTTGCCAACACCCATAAACAGTTTAGGCACTGCAATATTAAGTCTGACTGAACATCTTAAAGTTTTTTCCTTTTAGCACTCCCAGGATAAGCAACCACATATGTATTTGAATTCTACACACCAAGGAAAAATTCAACATGACATCTGTGCTCCAGCACACTGAACGAGGAGTTACTCTGGATCACAGGAAAGGCTGAAAAGAAGAGTTGAGCCTGCACTTCACCAAGCAGCAGTCCTTCACTTTCGGGGGGTTTGAGCACTGTGGATGTGTGAGCATTAGCTCTTGGCACAGAAGGAAACCAGAGAGTTTCACTTTAAACCAATTTAGGATGTGTTGAGTCCCTTTCTGAAGAGAGCTCCTGCTGCTATCTCAGTGAATCTTGACACAAAAGGCACTAAAACAGAGTGGGTATGGGATCACAGGAATCCTTGCAACCAAATAGAAGACATACTGGGTTAGATGGTGGTCTGTTTTGGAGAGAAAATATAATGGCATTCTTCTGCACCCATAGAAAATCAAATTCCTGAGGCAAGCCAGGAGAATTCTGGTTTGTTGACCCAGGTGAGATCCATTGGAAGAAGAGTTTTGATGTGCTTTTCAAATGAGCACATCTGCTCTAAAAACAAAGGCTTAATACAGGAGTTACAGGCTAAATCAAAGAGAGGTAAGCTGTACAAAACAGTTTTTCACTATTTCAAAAAATTGGTTAGTGTAACAAGGAGGCTGGAACTTGCATTGAGTCTTTAAACAGAAATTTAACCCAACACAATCAGAAACTGAAAATTACAGGTGTGAAAATTCAGCAAAATATTTATTGGGGAAAAAAAAAAACAAACAAAACCCAAGCAGGTCATGTAGAATGTGAAGTATCTGCAGTCCATGGCAGCTGTACATATTGAGCACAGACTTAAAAAATATTTTGTACTATTCCCAACAATCACATTTTACATAAGAGGCAGAAGTTCAATGAGACTTCCAGCTGCTACACCTGACCTTCCCAAAACCTCTCTCTCTATAAAGGTGTTTCTTTTGCTTTTCTCATGCATTCTTAAATCTGAAAAAAAAATATTTGTTACCTATGAGAAAAAAAATATCTGTTGAATCAGAGTTTTGCTTAATTCAGCTATTTTTCTTTGTCTCAGTAATAACTGTATATAATGTGATAATCACATGGAGTCCTTCTGACTAAACCAGTCAGTAATAAGATACAAAGAAAATTATTATTAGCATTACCAATCAGGAGAAAGAAATTAAAACTTCTGGATATTTAAAAATACAGTCATTTGATCAGATTAGCAGAGCCAACAGAAAGTCAAAGCTCATCCAAAAAAAATTTTATCTCTTCTGTAATGGATGTTGAGTGAATAAGCATGAGAAGGAAAGGCAAAGGAGAGTGGACAAGGTTTAGGAATAAAGTCTGTCTGAGTCCTGGACTGCAGTCAGTTTGAAGGAAGAAAAGAATAATAAAAAAATGCTTATCAGTATGGAAAAAGCAAATCTCATATATTAGATAGCTAATAGAGACACAAATATTACACAGCCTTTGACAGACAATAATAATATCAGCTTTGCACTATAAAACATTCAAATTATCAAACAACTGTTTTACAAAACCTGGCATTTTCAGTCTCTTCAGGGTCCGTATGACCGAGTACTATGTTTCTGAGGGACTTCTAGAGAAGATATATGTCAAGGTCTCAGACACCCTTATCAAGTCAGCTGATGGTATTTTGGGGAGGTGGTGGAAGGGAGGTGGAATGGAGGAGAAGAACATTGTTCCTGTGACATTTATATGATGCCAAACTGAAACACAAAGCGAAAGGTGCAACATTCACAGAGATGTTACAAGTGTGGGAGGTAAAGTTTCTTAAAACTAAGATACTAGATGCTAAGGAGCACGCTGCACGTGTGTAAAAAAATACAAATAAATCCCAGTTGTTCATTAAGTACAAACCTATAAGGGACTTAGGTGTAAGTCATATATATATCAGAGCTTATAAAGGACTTCAGAATTATTTCTTTAGCTGCGTTTGGCTATCAATATTTTTCATATGCCTTAGAGTAGTTTGGCTTTTACTTCAGCCTACAATGACATTTTGGTCAAAGATACCACACTCAGCACACCGTAACCCTCTTCTCAATTCTTTGATGGCTACGGGTCTCCTGTGACCTTATTTTTAGCAGTTTCCACTCCAATTGTTGTTCACTGAGAGATTAAAAATATCTAAATGTATTTTGATAAAGTGAAACTTCCAAAATATGTTAACTGTATTGAACTTTTGTGAACTTGACCTCCTCAGATGTGCGTGTACAAAAAGTAGCTTCTATTAAGCAACTTCTATTTTATCTCACAAGAAATACACAAAGTAAAACACAGGGTAACTATAGAAGGTCATCACTACGAGGCACACCAGTAGTACCACCTGCTTGTATGGTTCCTCTATAAACTGGTTCTTCAACTACCAAGTCCTGCTGATGACCACAAACACAAACAGAAACATGTAGCCTTTTTATGCCAATCCCCATCACTCTCACAGTTCAAAAGCAACCAACAAACCTCAGAGCTCCATAGTAATAACACTGGCAACTCTACCACGCTAAATATCCAGTGAGTGGCATCATCTTTTTGCCTTCCCTGATTTTTTTTTTACAGGGAAAACCTACAAGAAAAGCCTCATAATAAATTCAAGAAGTATCTTATTTTAATTATTTGTTTTTCTGTAAAGACAGAAGCAAATTAAACGTGCACATGCAAGTAAGCTTCAAAATGAGTTAGTTACATCACTAAACTTAGTACTGTGAGGAGTTTAAGTGAATTAATGGGACAGCTTTTCTTTCTTTTTTTAAATTTAGAATGTTGAAACAGAACCTGTATCTTAGCAGCTTAGTGTAGAAAACTGGGAAAAAGATGGTAATCAGAGTAGTCAAATCAAATGCCATAATACAAACAACTGCAGGTCAATTCCAGTCACTAATATCTATGAGAAACCTAAAATAGTTTGGGTGGGGAGGGACTTTTCAAGGTTGCAGGGACATCTGCAACTAGAGCAGGTTGCTCAAGCCCTGGCCAACCTCACCTGGAATGGTGCCAGGGAAGGGGCAGCCACCACCTCTCTGGGCAGCCTGGGCCACCCTCACCAACCTCAAGGTAAAATAAAACATTTCCTCCGTCTATCTGGTCTGCACCTCCCCTCTTTTAGTTTCAAACCATCACCCCTCTTCCAGTCCCAAAACCTCCTTTAAGTACTGAAAGGCCACAATAAGATCTCCCTGGAGCCTTTTTTTTTCCACAGGCTGGACACCCCCAACTCTCTCAGCCTTTCACTTCTAGGACATTCATTTATTTGTTGACAGATTTATTAAAAGTCCCAACGTGGGGGTGGAGCGGGAGGCAGAGAAGAAGGAAAGGAGTGGGCCAGGGAGTTGCAGATTGCCAGCATATTTTACATTTCTCTCTGCAGGAAGCAGAAGGGCAGGAGAGGCTCCTGCTTGAGCTGCCTTGCTGCTGCCTGCAGCATCGGTCCCAAGCCTGGTGTGCCCCGCAAAGCTCTCCCGATCCCTTAGCAACCTCACGGAAAGGTCGGGGGCACCTCGGGCCTCAGACTTTCTCAGGAGCCAGCATCTTTCTCTCTCCTGCTGCTACCTCGAGCTAATGAGAAGGAACTGCCTTTTTTTTTTTTTCTCTGCAAATAGAGACAAATATTCTAGATGAAGAAAAGGAGAAAACCAGAAGCTTAATCTATATTCATAGAAAGAGAAAAAAATATATATATCTATCTCATATTCTCAGGATGGAGATCTAATCATGGAATGGGTGGGATGCAGCTCTAATCTCTTTGTCAAGCAGAAAGCAACACATATACATTTATATAGAGATATTTCAAGCTATCAACCCATCCTTCAAAGGTTAATACAGGATAACAGGATCCTGAAGTCCTACTGGCAGAAGCATGTTACCCATATTATCATGTTCATGTAAATGTTTCTGACTCGGGTAAAACCTTTCCAAGGACTGTAACCAAAGCACAGCCTGTGCTACCGTCACAATCACAACCACCACAGTCACCAGTCTGACTTGTAACTCGCTCTACCCAGCTACCTCAAGACTGCTGTGAAGTGGAGGAGAGAAACTTGATGGTAGCATCTTGAGAACGTGAACAGTTGTAACGGACTGAGTGCGCACCTAATGCTGACTGTGCCCCATTTACATTACCAATAAAACTGAAGCACATGCAAATAATAACAATTAAAAAAGTTGTTAACAGTGTTTAGCAATGAAATCTGTAGATATTGCAAACCAGAGTGTGGGAGAAAGCCTAGTCCTAGTAGGTTCAGGTAACCCCACAGCATCCCAGCCTGTGTGCAGTCACTTGCTATCCCTGCACCGAAGCTTCTGCTCCAGCCGAAGCACGAGGTGCACCTTCACATCTCATTTCCTTGCCAACCAGCCCGTCCTGTAACACCCACACCTAATCCCAAACTGCTTATACTTCCGAGAACTGCAGTGCCAGGCCACTATGCTTAAGCTCATTCCTGATTAAGAATTGTAAATCCATTGTCTAAACTTCACATGCAGATACCACTTAATTTGTACTGAATTATAATAATAATTATGATCCAAAAGAGGCTAATCACAGAAGCTAGTACTCATGAAGGCTTGTCAGCACATTGATCTGTTTCTGCAGCATAATACGCTGCATTCTCTTACCTAGAAGCTTTTCCTTTCTTTTAAATAATTAAAACTGGAGAAGGCATTTGATTTGTGATATTATAGAAATGTTTCAGTGGGTTATTTGGACTGAGCTTTTAAAATCAGTAAAACTACCTCCGGATTGAACAGCATTCAGGAATGTCAAAACAAGAAAGCATGAAGTGAGAATATAGTTATCTGCTGTTAATGTATGGTCATTAACAGAACTCATTCACTGAGGAGTTTGTAGAATTTTGAAAGACAACATTGGGAATAAATTCAGAAAAGCGAGGCAAGCCTTAAGAGTTTATTTCCCAGCAACACCCAGAAACCAGCCGATTTAGGCTCGGGGAAAAGAAACAGCCAGCAAACTAACAAACAAAAAGCAGATCTAGCCTGACATTTTGTTAACCTACTGCACAAGAAAACTGAGTTGCTGCCTCCTGTAGCTGGGTAACAAATATACTGGTAGGAAGCACAATGCAGACAGGTTTCTGACCCCATTTCATGGTTCATACAACCAGGAATATGCTGCTGCAGCTGGAATTGGAAGTGCTACTGCCAGAAGAGTTTTGGCAAAATGCAGAAAACAAAACCGTACGATTCAAACCATCCTGTGGTCGCTCCCATCCTAGGAATAGTTCTTGCACTTTCTTTTCCCTTTTTCCATCTCTTCATCCCTCTGAGTAAAGGATAAAGATGTTCATCTCCCGAACGGCCAGCCCTGTTTTGTCTCAAAACACTTCTGCAATATTCTAAGCCCCCAAAACAACAATTACAAATGATTATACAAAAGATTATACCATAAAAAGAGAAAACAATCATATATTGTTATTAGCTTTTGTAGCAAATTGTTTCACAGGTTACAGTTCCCTTCTATAAAGGATTCAAAATGTTACACTGGAACTAAAGTGGTGTAGAAGTGGGTTGCTGCAGCCCTGCAGCTTATACAGTGGTAGGAGTGGGTCCTAAATGAAACATAATGCAACAAATAACAGAATGCTGAGGAATGCAAGGAAAACAAATGTATATTTTTACCCTTTAAAAGTAGTTTCATACATATCTTGCTAGTTTTGCATTTAGATAAAGTCGCTGGGGAGAATTGATGTATATTGATTGCAGTTAAATAAATTAAATCTACACAAGTAGCCATTTTGACCAGGGCCTGCAAAGGCATTGTTTTGGTTTAGAGAGCTGTAGATTCAGTTAGCTGCAAAAATCCCATTTTGACAAGTGCTACTGGTACAGACGAGAGAGATGAATTGATTACTACGTTGGGAGTTATTTCAGCAAACGAGACTGACGTGGGCAACTTGATGACCCAATCCGATTTTCCACCTGCAGGAAGAGCTGCATCTTGCTGAAAAGGACCATCTCAAACACAGCTGGAGTCTGGCTTTTTCCAGCATGAGGCATGAGCCGAAGGCTTGGTGGCAAGGGGTGCACGCTGGCAGAGCTGCCTCGCTTTCCCCCTGCCTCTGCGTGGGGTTTGTACACCCTGGTTGTACCTCCCGGTCGGTCGCGCAGTTGCTTGGAGACAGTTGCTGCGTTACAAGTCAACTGGTGCTGTAAAATAGCACTACAGGCACAGATTTGTTCTACTCTGTCAAGATGAGATCTTGTACTTATTGACTGCTCAGGGCTTTCTTTCCTCACTCTTGCAGATTAAGAGATTTAGGTATTTAGGAAGGAATGATTTAGAAGGTTCCTTCTGGTTTCTCTTTTTGCCATCTTGACTCTTTTTTTTTTCTCCCCAATTTGACTCTTGGACGTTCTTTTTTTTTTTTTTTTTAACCCCATTTCCAGTGATTTTAACCTTTGTGACATTAGTATCACCTCTCCAGTAGTGGAAAAAAGCTTCCTAGTTCAGTTCTCTCCTAGCTACAGCTCTTAAGACCAGCAATGCATTTGTATGGGTCTCATTCCTCTGCTATCAAGGCAGAGCAACACATACTACTTCTGTTCAGAAGTTTCTTATCCAATTTACCTTTGGAATATCACCTTGTCCTGATGATTTGTTATTGTTCATTTTGTCAGCCAGTTATGAAACCTTTCTACAGCATCTATGAAACCAGACATTGCTCCTCAGGGCAGGCTTATGCTTAAATTGATCTAACAGTAAACTGCTCCTCCTGTGGTAGTGCCAAGAGGCTTTCTAGGAGGTTCTTGATGGTTAAGCTGATAGCTGACCCTACAGTTTTTATTTCCTTCACTTTCCATCTAGACCTGTGAATTATCACCTGTGGATGGCAATGCTAACTCAAGGGCGAAGGCGGGAGCCTGCACCTCAGAACACCGGTACGGTGAAGGACCAACAGGCCAGACTGCAACCAACTGAAGTAAAATGCAAAACTGCACCATTGGTCTTTATTTTCAGTGTCCTGAGGAAGCAGCTGCATTCCCTGGTCCTCCATAGTTCATATCATCAGTAAGAATGTTGAGGTTTTAATCTATGGCATTCTTCTTCAGAAGTTCTCCCCTTTATAGGTCTGCTGACCTTTGGCAGAGCTTCCTATTTCTGGTACATTGGAAAGAAAAAAGAAAACCTATCATGATATTTCATGCCTTTAGCTAGTTCTTCCTCAAGATCTATTTTGGGCAGCTGTACTACAGTTTTAACTCTGCAGAATTTAAATCCTTTTCTCTCTTATTGTCTCACATTACCAATTTTGAAATCACTTCCTAATTGTAAATGACGTTGTTTAGAAGCCATTTAACTATGCTGCCTTTTCTGGTGGCTGCATTTCTAATAGGTAAAAAACAAGAAAGAAAGGAAAAAGTGGGCAGATACCTTTTCCTTGGAAAGGTATCTTCAAAGGTATCTAAGGCAGGCCAGCCCATGTTGAAGGATGCTAAATTTGCAGTTCCCAAGCAAATGAAAATACCTGAACCGCTAAAGAGAAGTCACGTTTAGTTGAATTCAGAACGTTTTATTGTTTGTAGTTTAAACTAATTATCATTTTGCAAACAAAATATTGCTCTCTTGCTTAGCAAGAATGGCATTGTCTAATTTTTCACCCTGAAGCTTGTTGTAGCAAGGGACAGACTGCAATATGCTGCATTACTCTTTCTCCAGAGTGATGAAATCTACATAAAGTATATCCAGACTGCTCCTCAGGCAGCAACCCAGGACAATTTTGAGAGCTCTCAGGGGCTGGGCTACATCTCTCCCTAAATTGATGAGGCAGACTGTCCACTGTGAAACCAATTCTTTACAGAAATAGTTCATTGTTTTCTAGTATCTTGATTACTATTCCGTATCTCGATTACTCAGTTCTCTTAGAACTGGGGGCATGAAGCAGCCACGCTTCTTTTCAGACTAAGTGAACCAGTACCCATTCAGGGAAACGTATCCAAAAGACCACTGATGGAATTAGTATATTTTAGTGACAGACTGAATCACAAATGCACGATTCCCAGCCGTTAATTTATTAGGTCATATAACAGTGAAAGAATTTGATCATAACACTATAACACAGCTGGTTTATTTCAGATGTGGAACCAGTCCAAGTATCTGATAATTATGCTGCTTCAATTAGTGGCGACTCGAGAGCTGGTGAAGTGGTATTGTTTGCTCCTAGGCAGGAAGCCCGGGGAAGCTCATAAACAAGTCTGAGGATGTGCAGGTCTGCTGGGCTGATACACACCATGCCATGGCAGGTGGCAGCATCCCAACGCCATGTACCTTCCTTCCCCACACTGAATACAATTACAGAAGTTCAGCAGAAAATTCACATCTTCCAGCATAAGGGTGAGGAAGGTGAAGGGAGGCATGAGAGGAGGAAGGCTGTTGAATGTAAGGATGTGGCATTAGCCTAAACAGAGAAAAGCAGCAGTAAAAATCTGCAAAAATTGTCTGGGCCTAAAAGATCTCAAATAATCTCTGCTGAAGACTTTCCTAACTTGATAGAAAGCATATCAGACTGTTAGGAAAAGAAATGTGATTGCACACCTCTGGTTTGGGTTTTTTCTTTCCCTGAAATTCAAGGCTTTAAGATTTTATTTTTTTTTTCTGTGTTCATTTTCCTGTATTAGGAAACAAGCTAATTTCAGTTAATTTTTATTATTTTCAGATCATTATTATTATTTTGACCTTTAAAGGTCCTTTCCAGCCCAAACCATTCTATGATTCATGTTTTCTCTTTCTTGCCTTTATCAAAACAAGGTTGCCCTATCCTTAAAGCAGTGATGTGCTGCCAGTATTTTAATATTACCATAGCCCAACCATCCCTAGCCACCAACTCTCTGCAGGGGATTAGTGTCCTCCTATCATCTGGAAATCACTCCATTAAGAAGTTAGGAAGCATTAGCTTCTGATTCACCCAAGAAAAGCCTGCAAGTGCTGTGTTATATTGTTACTGCAAACCTTTCACTTTTTCATGGAGAAAGGCTGTCAGCGTTAACCGCTGCGGTTGCCGTTCAGAGTTGACCTTGGCAGTGAAGTAAAACAGGGGAAAACAAAGAATCACACATTATCATTTCCAATTGCTGGAAAAAATGTGAAAGGAGAATCATCATATCATCTTTTTTGTTTTGGGTTTTTTTTTTTACACTATCACCTCAGAAAGTTTATCCATATCCACCTCTATTTAGGCTTCCTAAGACACACTCATCTCTACATTATGCTGGGCACAGAGGAGGAGAAAAGGTGAGCAGGGGAGGGAAGCTATGAAGTGTGCTTTGCTCCAGAGAAACCTACTCGTGGTTCACTAAGATACAAAAGGGTTAAAATATTATTATTCCCCACCACTTGCATTACTCAGAAAAATCCCGGCACACTGCCAAACTGCCACAAAACATGAACAGCCTGAAGAGATGGATACATACGGTAGCTGAGGCAGCTACATCCAGCTCATGCTACCACTGGTATTAGTAATGCTGAGGGAAAAGGGATCCAGCTGGAGTGCAGGTCTCCAGGAACCCTGAGCACCTGAGAAACGTGACAGGATTTTTCACAGGCAGTTGGACTGTGTAAGCTGGACTCTGGTTTTAATATCAGCTCTCTGAATACTACTGGGTTCTGAAGCCTGATTCTGATGCTGAGCTAAGTGTATCAGTTTAGATCTCTCTGCTTGAACTACAGGGTTATCTTTATTAACTGACAGAAGAATCAGATGGTACAGTCGGCATTAAGATGACAAGACAAGGGAGGATGAAAGGAGAGTATGGATTCTACAAAAACAATCGTTTGGCCTTCAAAAATGTGGAATTGGGATAAGAAATGTTATTTTTTTATACCTCGGTCAGAATTCTCACACGTTGGGAAGTGCTGGATTTATGTTGTTTTCCACATACAAAATATGTTACGAGCCTTATTTACATATTTTATTGTTGATAAACCTTGACATACAGCCATAAATCTGACAATTTTCAAATGTTCAATGTTTCAAAACACGTGCTGCCACTGGGTTCCTCTTAGTACTTGTGCAGAAACACAGGGACTGGATTTATTCAGCCCAATTTATGTGCTTGTCTGAAGTGCATTCTGAGCATTTCTGTCCTTAACCTGGGACAAGCAGACCCAAGCTTAAAAGAGATTTAAACAAACTTCACCTACTAAAAACTTCTTACAGCGAAGTCCCGAGCAGCCTTTCTTTGGTGGTATTCTTTCCTGAACTAAGTTGGTTTGCATTTCTTGCATTACTTAGTAGGTTTAATAAACACTACATTTTAAACTAGTTTCTGTAATTCTAGATCTATATATCCCCTTCTTTTTTCACCCACCCCTAATATCCTAAAAACCCAAGAGAGCCATTCAGTCAAGCTGATAATTTGCAACTACAAAGTTGATCCTCAGATTGATATTTTGAAGTTTTATCCTGCATCACAAAACACATCAAATTCTGTTAAACCATCGGATCAGAATGTCTCTCTCACTACGCTGAACCAAAAAGAAAAATTGGAATAACTTTTTGTCCTTTTTTTTTTTTTTTTTTTCATTCTCTTTCTAGTTCTTTCAACTTTTATGATACATTTGTAAGGGGTTTTTTTCCTGATTTTTTTTTTTCTCTTGTCTTCTGACAAAAGAAAACAAGTATGCTGGGATTATATTCTATCTGGTTTTAGCCTCTGTCTTTCTGTTAGCATTTCATGCACTACTTGGTGGATCCTACTCAAAGTACAACACTCACAGTTCAACCTCAAAGATGAGTAGGTAGCAGTAAGACATCACTGGATCTCACAAAAACTTGTGAATAAAGGTTGTATATACAGACAACATCAAATAAAATCAACCCCTTCCACTGCTAGAAACAAACAGGGCTTGCAGAAATTAGGAGGATGCTTTGGTAACAGGCAGGAACCTTCACATAACTACAGAGAAAGCTGGGGTTTGAACTGAGCTCCTCCAAGATTTGGTCTGCATCGTGCACTGCAGGAGAGCCCAGTGGGGCAACGCTTGTCTGAGACAAGATAAACCTTCAAAGCATCTCACTCTGCTCGCAATGAGTAGCATCAGGGGGACCTGATACATCTTTTTTTCATATCTATAAATGTAATGGGGCAGTTTTTGGAGTAAACTTTGTTACAAGACAGGTCCCTGTATGCACAGGAGAGACCAATAACCAAGCGAATCGAAACTAATTAAAATAATAATTCAAAAGAGACGTTTCTTCCAAAGATGATATTACAGAACAATAAAAGAACTTGCTGTGCAAACATGGCATGTTTTATTGAAGGCAGTGTTTCTCTACTCAGAACCCTATGGGCTGGAAATCAAATCAGAAGGGGGCAAAAAAAGATTTCCAATCTATAGCAAATGATGGAATTTAAACAGAAGAAGAAAAAACAACCCCAAAAATCAAAGCAAAAAGAGCAACAAACCATTGGTATTTTTCCATTAAGAGCTTTTGAGGAGAGAAATGCCAGACAACTGTCAAAGTAGCCAATATGAGAAATTAGGCAATAACACCAACAGACTCAACAAGTATGTCTGAAAAACATAAAGCATACAACTGAGCCATCGCTCAGTGTCAACTCAAAATACGAACACAGTTCAGCATTAGGTTAAGTACTGTAGATATTGCTCCCTATTGCCAGAGCCCAACAAACCCAAGATGTAACAAAAGACAATCATGAGATTTCGATCCAGTGTTCAGAACCAGATATCTACATCATTTACTTTACAGATTTCTAACAACAATATTTAAAGATGAAAACTCAATGTATTTTATTTCAGTATATTTCATTAAAAAAAAAAAAAATCAACAAAAAATCAACCCCTAAACCCTGCCTTCTATCAGCAAATGCTTAAACAACTTCAATCTCAGCTACCACAGGTAGTTCAGGTGCAGTTACCCACCTTTCCTAAGACCACAATAATTTAGGAAGTGACTGCTAAGGATAAAAGTTTATTATCTCTCTTCTCCAACCATAATTTTCCAAAGCTGAGCCATGTGTGAATATGCACCATGCTGGTTGAATGACAGCACAAATTTCCTTTACCTGCTTATATATCAGCAGTTTAAACTCAGGATGGCTTCTACAGCAGTTTAAACTCAAACATTTAACCTTTTCCTTGTGAGCAAGTGAGCAAAAACCACCCTTTGATTCTGTTCTGCTGGCTGAGCCACAGAAAGGATAACCCTGCAAGTGGGTTCACCTTAATTCTTATATTTTCCTTCATCTAGATCTATATACTTCTCTCCCATAAATAAACAGGTTTTTCTAAAACGTGGATTTGCACAATCATGCCAATTTGAAAGTCAGTACTCAGAACGTGATCATGCATCTCCCAACACTGATCTGGTGTTTATCATGAGTAACTGTGTTGAAAACTCTCTGGGTGGATAATTGCCTAGCAGCATCATTTTTGCATGTAATTCATCACTAAAATAACTCCAAAAAACAACCCCCCCAAAAAAAAATTAAACACAGTTTACCCCTCACTACATCAAAAGGTATTTAGAAAAAAAAAAAAAACAACAAACCAAAACTATTAAGAAATTTAAATTGAATGAATGGCATTCATTTGTACAATAAAAGCAGCAACACAGGCTAAAAGATCACTTAAAATATCAAGCATTTTTTAACAATGGAGAGGCGAGATGATGTTTAGTGATCTAGCAATTAGATACAGGATAGTATGCAAATCAAGGAGGAATTTCACTTATTAAAACTTCCTCTGTAATGTCAGAAAGCTGACAATATTACTGTTTGCAAAAGGTATTCATGAGTTTTTCAGCAGTGTAACATATTGTACCAGCTCACATTCTTTATGTTCCAAACCCTTCCTCTCTTCCACTGCTATACATGAGAACTTATGAACTGTATAACCCCTTTGGGGATAGAAAAACCTATCTAAACAGCTTTTCCATTCCAGGGCAGACAACAGTAATATATCCTAATCTATATGAAATGAATCTACCTTTCACTTCAATTTGCCTTGAAGAAAAAGTCAGTGCTAAATGACAAGATTTAATGTAGCTTGATTAGGTGCATTTAAATAAGTGCATAGAAGATGCAGCCACCACACGTAGACATTGGAGTATTTACCCATCATGGGAAAGTTCTGAATCCCATGTTTTCACTTCCAGTAAACCAGCTTAATGTGAACACTTGAAAAGGCAATTGCAATTAACACAGAAAGCTGGAACTCTGCCTTCCAGGGCTCTAAAATGCTGTGAGTTACTCCAGCTACTTTGTGAGGACATCACATTGGAGGTCTTAAAATGGCAGCAGTAGCTCATTTTGCATTATTGGCTACCAGGCAAGCTACAGGGAGCTTCCTCCTTAACTTCAGAGCTGCCAGAGAGAAACACCTTGCCTCAACACTGAGGTTCTAGCACCTTTAGAATGGAACAAGACTCATCTAGAGAAAACTACCTCCACCACTATGTTATCTAAGTGCAACACAACAGAGCAATTCAGCTTCAGGGCACCCAATGGACAAGTTCAACCACCCAGAGCTGGGCCCACACTGTAAGAAAGAAGTGCAAGGACTAAAGAACTGAAGAGCCATTCTGGAGAGATTTGTATGGCATAGGGAGGAGAAACAGAAAGTTACAGAATAATGAGCCTTGGGGATGAATAATCCTAGTCTTTGGTTCTTGAACAATAGGTGTCTACATCATTTCCAGCAGTGAAGAACAACCAATGTCTTAGGTGTATACTTGATTTCTATTCAAATATCTTAAACAGATTCTAAAAATGCACAGATAATTATAGGCCCAGAAATCTACTCACAGACAAAACACATCTTAAACTGAATGCCCAACCTCTACGTTTTTGGTAAGGGCCAGCTCCGTAATAGGCACAGTCAATAAAGCATGGTTAGATATAAAAACTAATGAGAAACTTTCAGAAAAGGCTTACAATAAATGTTCTGCTGGTCATTTGAAAGCAGTTCTCTGTTAAATTTAGCAGATAGTGAGTCATAATAACCTTCAGAGTAAATAAATATACCAAATACACTGTTAACAACTTACAAGTCTGTCAACAACGGCTGCTTCACACAATCTGATCTAGGGCTCAAAAGCCAAGCCACAGGTTGATCCCACTAAAAACAACAGCAGTTGTTCAAAGCCTGTTAGAAGAACAACTCTAAAAGAAAGAATTGCAAGAAAAAGACTAGAGATTGTATTGTGAATTGAAAAAGAAAAAGGATTCTTTCATTTTGCAGCTTCTATTTCTTAAAAAGAAAATACAACATTGTTAATGCAGGACTTTGGTGTCTGCCTCGTAGACCTGCATTTGGGAGTGCAAAGCATGAGCTTCACACGTTCCCTCACCTATTTTGGCATGTAGACTGGCATTCGACATATGCGAGGTTCTAACATTTTATATGGCATCAGTGCAAGTCCAAGCTGAGTCTTTATTAAAAGGCTGTTCTGCCACCTTTAATGCCAAGTCTTTAGCAACTATTAAATCGTGGGTATTTCACGGTGAAGGTTCTCTCTGCAATGGTTTGCTCTGCCCAGGATTGTCATAATTCTCTCTGAACTCTCTTCATTGCAGAGAGTATCTAAACAGCCATGGCATTTGTCTAGAATCAGCCCTTTTTGTTGCAGGTTGTAAATAGTCTTCTTTTATGTACAGATATGCTTTTACATTTTTTCTTCATCGGCAAATAAAGAGACATTTAGTGACCTACTTTTATCCTATCACCCTATTTATTTATTCTTGAAAAACTACATGAAAATTATGGTGTATTTGCTGGGACAATTTTCAGTGCTCTCAGGAATAAATCCTTCAGAGACCTTCAAGTCCAACCGCATCCAGCACCCCATAAATTGCCCCTTGCCACGATGACTACCCAGGAGTTCCTCCTTTGGCAACTGACAGGCAAAACTCACAGCACAGAGAAAGAATGTTTTTGTAACAAGTGAAAAGTCTGTACCGTAAGTTGAGGAGAAATAGAAATCCAGCTCCCCAAATTACTTCCAGAACATATGAAACAAGAATGAAGTAGTAGAGAGAAAAGATTCTCTATTGTTCTATACAAGAGTCTCTGCAAAGATTCGTATCAGTGTTACAATAGGTTATAAAATGTTAGTACTAACCAGATTGATTTAAAGTATATTTCAGTTTCCTTATTAGATTTGCTGAGTCCCACAGTCCCAAGCCATAGGAAATGCTTTGAAAGATGGAAAGCCATCTGCTGTCACTACCTTTGCTCTCACTGGTCTCCTGCACACTTGCACAGTAACTTCAGAGGAGCACAGCAGCTCTGGGAGAGGGATGACCAAGCCTTCAGTGTGATCAAGCTTTCCATACCTCCAACACTGAATGTTCCTGCCCATTAAAATCAGGGAGATTTGTACTAGATGATTTGTCTGAAGGCCTTCTCCTGCTTTAAGTAATTAAAAGATTAAATCTGAACCCACGGCCACTTTTCCATGGAGGACACACACACAAAATGAAATGCAAAATAAAGAATCATTAAAAGAATGCGGAGCTTCTGCTAGATTGGATTCAGAAGTTCCGAATTTCCCTAAATCAAGAGTGTTTCTGCAGTTCCTAGCACCCACACAAAAGCAGCGGGGAGCCTGTTCTGTATACCAACAAGAAGTGATCTATCTAACCCCCCTGAAACATCTACAACAGTTTAAGAACCCCATTCCACAGTACAGGTTAAAAGCTCATGATTTTCAGGAAAACCTACCAAGAAAACTAAATTAATAGAACACATGTCAAATTCTAGAGGTTTCATTTGCTATTTCAGGTTTGGAGATGATAGTAAAGATGTATTTGCACAGTTTGAGACTGCAAATGAAGCTATTTCTTCAGAAAACCAGAAATTTTGGCTGGGAAGGAGGCACAGATAGGAAGAGAAGGTAGTAAGGTTACTGCTCATGAAGCACATCATTATCAGATGTCAGCCACAGACTTGGGGGTCATGAAACACAACTAGTGGGTGAACTTAGCTTTTCAGAATCACACAGATTGATTGCCAGTCTCAGAGTAAGAAAAAGAGAACTGGCAATAAATAAATAAAAGAATCACGTACACAAATATGCAAGTCTATATTACAGCATTTCTCATGCTTTTAAGATTCTTACAGCCCCCCCCTAAATAAAAGCAAAAAAAAAAATTAAAAAGGGAAAAATCCCAGGTATTAGATTAGTTCTATTGTAGCACTCAACAATAGGAATTTGTCAGTTAATTCTCCACCATTTGAAACAACTCTTCTGTTTTCCTTCACCTGTAAACCCACAGGTTTGTAGCAACATCCACAATTAAAAGAAATTGCATTTTCTCCCCTAAAATACCAGGCACAAGTACTGTTTTTCATATAGCTCCATTTCAGCAACCAGGTTTCCATAGTATCAAGAGACTAAAAAAAGCTAACGAGCTTCAGAGAAATTAATTTTAATATAATGTCTCTGGAAATCTCCAAACTATACCTTAAAACTGGCATTTATTTATATGGTGTTATTAGTCTTAACCATTGACCTCAACACCTAAGAGCTAGAAATGGTACTGCTGGATTATTCTGCTGTCATTTGAACAGAGGACAGACAAACATCTGCATGGGTGAAGACTATCCATAGCTGTGCTCTGTGTGAAACACTGGATGGCCACTATGGCTGGATGCCACTGGACGGCTTCTAGGTGGCCAAGAACTGGCTTTTTATGATAAGCAGCTTATCTTGAAACAGATTTGCTATTTTTAGAGGATTTGGTAGGAGGAAGCTGGGGAAATAATTGGTTTTCATATTCACGAGAAGTCAAAAAGCTCCCTATGGGTAGCTCCACATTCCACACACAGCCCCATGAGCTTTGACAGAATCCCTGAGAACAGAAATGTTAGCAAATTTCTCTTAAAAAACCCCCTGTGTCATCTAAGTTAAAAGGCCTTAAAACTGGTAACGGAGAGTTGAACAGACACAGAGCTAATTCTGACTGCTGCTGCCATTATCAGCAAAATTCCTTCCAAATCCTCCTCTCGAGGAAGCATGAAAATCCGTTCTCAATATCAAACAGGTACTTGTTACATTTCCAGGAAACTGGATAAATACCACAATTTTTTCTTGTGCCTTGGGATTACAAGCCCAGGATACAGCTCATGTAGAATCAAAGCTAAAGGAAAACACTTCCCAGTTTCGCTCACGGCCTGGTTTTGTATGTCTGACAACAGCAAATTGATTTCATTTTTGTCTGCTTTTCAATCTTATTTTAAAGCATATTATTTGCTTAGGTGTGAGTAACAGAGCTCTTGTAAGAACCAAACTCTTTTATGTCTGCCCATTTCCATCTATGTCAAAAAGGTAACTGTAATTTAATAAAGTATTTTTAGAAGTCAACAAGTCTGGTCCTTTTTTTTTTTATGATCACACTGAGCACATTTGGAACACCATCACTTCCTACAGGTTAGAGGCTGCATTTAAACAGATAAAAAAACCCAAACCAAAATAGCTGTCATTTATCTACAGTGTTTTTGTGCAGATCCAAAGTACTTTGAAGGAACAATAATTTCATTTGGCTTCCAGCATCCACCGAAAACATAGGTTAAGAAATAAACCCCACCAAACCCAAACCCTCACTCACTGACCTTAAGTGGAAAGAAAGCAAAATACTTTCCCATCGAGTGAAAAGAGAATCCACTTAGTCCGAGACTGTGCGGATAAACCAGACTGTGCAACAATTGTACCACAGCTGCTCTTTCTCCAGGACCCCATTTTCCCACTTCTCCAATGCATCTGTAGTTACACTTCAGCAGAAGAATTTCACAGCCCCAACAGAAAGAAAGTTTCCTTGCGACTCTGAAAACTTTCATTTTGAGAAGTGTCATGGGTACCCTTGTGCTTACATCGCTTGCAGATGTCACCAAGAGGATGATGAGTAACTGACAAACAGAAACACCCTTTTTTCTCTAATGGCTGGTTCAAACTATGTATCAATTAAATATACAGCTTTAAAAATCCTGGTGCCCAGTCTAGGTAAGGAAGATCTGCTGTACCTCAGACCTGCAGGTTAGAGAGGGCCCTGCTGCCTTTACAGTAACACACACACGCAAGCTTTGAGTAGAGCGGCAAACCTCTCCTTATTATAAAAATGGAAGAATTTTGTTTGTACAGCTGAACCAAAACCCGAACTAGATGCTGTCTAGGAACAGAAGAGCTCAGCATGTGCTGCAACGAGCCTGGCCGCTCTCCTGCTTAACGTGCCAAAGGGGAGCAGCCAAATTGGCAACAAAAAGCCCTAATGCGAGGCGGTGAACTAAGGAGGACCTCACTCTTTCAGGCCACCAAAAGGCTTAAGAGTGAGAGCTAAAGAACAGCGTAAAAAAATGTAAGAACATTGTTGGCTTTTCTTTCTTCCTCCTACACACAATATTAGGGATGCTCTTGTGAATGCTGCATTGAGCTGGTGTCCACACTTTTGGGAGGACACGAGCAAACTTTCAGAAGACCACTTCAAAATGTGATAATCCCTGTGATTAGGAAGATATTAACAATGCCTCTGTTTATTTCCAAAAGAGAAAATAAAAATATCATGGTGCCACACAACTGCCTGGAAAAAAAAAAAAAAAATTAGATTTATATCCAGTGGCAGAAGCTAGCAAAGTTCACACTAGAAATAAGAGAAAACTCAGCCACAGGGTAATTAATGAAGATTACCTAAGGATGGGAAGTTTTCTCTGTGGCTAAAAGGGTTTAAATCAGTAACAGATGGTTTTGTAAAGCCATTAATTCATCCAGCCATTGAATACATATGGAAGACATAACAGTGCCATGCTTACCAAAGATACTCATAATGACTATAGCCTAAGTTACAACAATAAAGTTAAAAGCTGACTTTCCAGACCAGCTTTGAAGTTTGTATAAAGTTTGTTTACTGGAATAAAACTAATAAAAATCTAAACTATTGCTAAATATGAACCTAACATTGCTTGTATGTGTATATGTGTATTTAAAAAAACAAAGATAAAAATTCCAGTTGTTTTAACTATTTCCCTAAATGCTTACTGCTCTTTCCACCATACAGTCAGTGGGTAGATATCTGTACTTAATGATAAAATAATGCTGTATGTAATAAAACTATGTCTCTTTTCCACCTATCCCTACTTAGAGAAGTTTGTATTAATAAATTCTCTAAGCTCTTGAGGATAGAGAAATACAGGCAGTTATACTACAGGCCATTTTGCATGTTTTAGTTCAAGTAGCAGCTGAACTGTTCTGCAGCAGAATGAGATTTCTTCTATTACCATCTCTGGTTTTTATTCTCAAATCAAACCCTGAATTTTGTCCTTTTTTTTTCTTTTTTTTTTTTTCTTTTTTTTTCATTTTTAATGGATAAAACGCTGGTTTTATCTCATTTACATTTTAACTGGAATGTAAATAAGCTGCCATCCTATTCTGAAGACAATAATGTTTCAATTTATCTGGAAAAATAAGTGATTTTATGGCACAATAAGGCAAACTGCAATGACTCATCTAGAGAACAAACGCATTATTCTGGTAAAGTATTGCAGAATTAGTTTCACATTCTAAGTATTGATATTACAACATTATTGTTTAGTATGAGATATGCTCTGTGGCAGACAAAAAAAATTCCCTCCCCACATAGCACATCACTGAACACCTGCAAAACAGCTTCACATTCCTGGGTAGAACAAGAGCAAATAGTTAATAATCTAGTGGGTTTTAATTTAGTAAGACAGTCTATATCCTACTGCACTAAAAAAACCAAATGCCAAAAAACTCTTCGGAGTTAAAAGCCCTCTTCCACTCTAATGGTTCTCTTTATTCAGAGATGGTTGTATTTGGATATGACAAGAAAGCAAATCTCAAAAGAAAACCCAACCCCAACTTAAAGAATTCTCTAAGTCATGTCATAAGGCAGCACTTTCTGACCAGTACTATTCACTGCTTTCTCTATTTTTGCTTAGCTTGACCACTACATTAAACAAAGGTAACGAAAGGTCAGGAAGGTAAAGATTACTCATAATTAATTAGTCATAAATAATAGATTTAGAGCCAGAGCTAGAGCCATTTCTTTCTTGCAAATATTTCAAGTAATAAACCAAATCACCTAATGGTTCATTTTTTTTCTGATAAGCGTTTACAGACTTGACAGAAATTCATTTTGATTAATTGACAGTAACCTCCAGTGGCTTTAGAACTGCTGTATACATTAATGATGGCTGCAGGTTTTTACCTGCACTTTCCCCTTCTAATGGAAAGTATCATTTTTAGGTTGGACAGCACTTGCTCTAATATGTTGCTTTACTTTTATCCCTCTTTTTAATCAGGCAAGATACCAAGATTCAAAGAAACATCAACTAAAATAGTGAAAAATAGTGAATAGAGCAAGCTATGCAACCTCTCCCAGTTATAACAAACAAATCATGACCAGACTCCTTTTCTGATTGTTTTAGGAAAGCTAGGGGAAAAAATAAAATTAAAATCATATGAAATGGCAACTGTTGAATTGCTTCTAAAAATCCACACATAATGACAGCTCCAGCTAGTCTTTAGCTAACTGCTTCAGCTCTAAAACTACTCATGCACTTTTCCAATACAATTTTATTTGTGCTCTATTCAGAAAAGTCACTACACACATTCCAGTTTTGATTACAAAAAATATGACTGGGTCTGAAGCAAGAAGAAAACCACATTTATCGTCAGAAATGTCAATGAAGAGTCTGTGAACACTATTTCCAAAGGCAAGTTTAACACTAATCTCTGAAACCTCTGTTAAAATTAATTGCACAGCTTGGACAAATCTGTATCGTGGCTTTTCAGAAAAGCTGGAAACTTGATAAAAATTCAGCCAGTTATAGCGTGACAACTCTGTTCCAGCTGCTATCTACTCTGTTTACCTGCAGCTTTTCTCCCTTTTCTGTATAGATCTTTTATCTGTCCTACTCCACACACGTAATTTCCACTGTTGAGCTACTTCAGTGTGCTCAGTAGCTCCAGTTGAAGTTTTACCCCCTTCACAAGATCCAGAGACCATAACAACACCAACCCTCATGATCTCTCCTGCTTCCAAAGAAAGGATTTATCTTCCTGTCAACCCTGTCTTTCCAGAATGAGGAGTATGGGAAAAGGTTCCCCTTAACCTCCATGACCCCAAGCCACCGAACCTCCTCTAGCCAGAGTGAAACATCTGCTCTCCTTTGCATTTTGCCCTCTGTCAAACTGGACTTTCACTTCCCTAAAGCCTGACGCTTGCCACAAGTATTATAAATGGGACTAATTAGGATCCTAGTTGTCCATTAACTGTTTTATTATTCATGTGACATTTATGATAAATGCATTATATTACTTACAAATGGCTGAGGTGCCACTTCCACACAGCAGCATAAACTTTAGCATCACGGGAGAAATCATTTCACAATACACCAGACTAAGTACACCAGTTATGATAACCACTCACTGCAACGTATGCTACACTGGACTCTCCAGGCTTCAACAAGAGAAATGAAGTAGTTTGGTGTTTCTAGAAGTGCAGGTGGACCAGTCACTTCTATTTCAACAGTAGTGTCTTTTGCATCAGTGTAAATACCTTTAATAATGGCTTCCTACAGCTAGATGGTATTTAAAATAAAATAGGAAAAAAGATGGGCCAATCTTCAATGTAAAAGTCTTCCAAACCAGCCAAGTTGTGATTTCTCAGGACTACCAGTTCCTCTTAATGAAGGTGCAACATTCAGAACAGAATAACCCCGATGAACATCAATTATGCAGAAATGCATTTAATTTGCACCTGACAACCGCTTCTTTCAGAATTAATTACAAATATGCTGGACTGTGCACAGTATGGATTAATGTTCTGATTCAGCAACGGATGTGCATGTTTAACTGCTCTTCTAGGCTAAGGCTAGGAGTAAACTCTCTAGACAATGAATTATAATTCTTCTCTCATTTGCCAGAAAACCAGTAAAGCTTTGGGGAGAATCAGTTACCCGGACTTCTTGCATCCCTTCAGAGAGTGTAAAAAATAATCCATATGCATACTTCTCCTTCTGTAATCCTCTCCATTAAATTGCACATTATTCACCATCAGATCTATCTGCAAAATCAGCCAGTACAGACGATTCATACTTCCTATAGATTAAAAACCTAACAAAAAATAAACTTCTAAAAATAAAGCATTGTTTAAAAAAACAAATCCACCTGACATGGCTAATCAGAGTTTTGAAATCATCTTCGCACGCAGTACGGATCAGTACAATTTGTAAGCTGCTGTTTAGCAGTTTGCTAAATGCTTATTCTTAAGTAAAGAAACAGTAAGAAAAATGTACTTTGAAGACAGATAAAAATCCACGTCTATTTACTTTAGAAACCTGCAAAGCCCCTTCTTTCATTGTTCCAATGTGAAGAAGCGATGCAACTATTTGAATCCAATCACCATGGGAGTTCAATGCACACAACAAATAAAGCTGCATATTATATCCTCTCCTGAATGTAAAAGCCAGCTCTGCAGAAATAAATGCTGTAGCACCAGTAAATACTTCAACAAAACACAAATGGGCCTGAAGAAGAATAGATAAAATAAAAGAAAATCGATAGATCTTAACAGACAAGACTTGGTCGATCCATTCTGAAAGACCTATTTTCTAATACCTAGTTTCACAGAATCACAGCATTACTTTGCTGGTCATGAAAAGGTTGTGTGTCATCATTTTGTTACTAACTGCCCAGTAACACTAAAAAGGAGGACCAACTATTTCAACAAAACCTAAAATATTAACCAAAAATCCACTGAAATGGAAGATGTGAAGACATTTGTTTTGGAGTGAATGAAGTGAGTATTTAAATAGCCTGTTCATGAAGTCATTTATATTGCAATAACATTTGCTCCTTATTTTTTGTATGACTGTATTTACAGAGCACTGTTGGAAATACTTAATTTCAAGCCAAAGTAATTTGCTTTATTCTCCATGGTTTCTAAACAGCACGAGACCACTGATATTTCTGACTGCAGAAATAGTTGCATAAAGTGTCATTCATTTTGGTGACTCTCTGAAAATATTTAGAAGACCACAGAATTGATAGCCTACAATAAATATTGAAATGAATCCCAATTTCAACTCAAGAATGCAAAGAAGCATAAAAACTCCCAGATTTCTCTGGCAGTGTATTCCCAAAGAGCAAAAAGAAGAAATAAGAGAATTCCCAGCCAACCTGAACATTGTTCTTTTGAGCTGCTCTCCTAAATGCTGCGTGAGATTTTAAAATAGACCAAGTGTTGGTGTTAGTCCACTGAACTTGCTGTTCAGAAGCATCACACACTTTTCTTCCAAAGTAAATTCTACAAAGGGAGCATCACTATTTCCCCAACAGAGCACTGAGAAACAAATGTCAGGATCTCCTACCTCGATCAAAAAGTCTCCAGTTCTCAGGCCAGCTTGCCATGCTACTCCCCCTTCATCCACAGATTCCAAGTACTGCAAAGCAGGAAAGGCTGGAGTTGGGGTGAATTCTTCAATTGGTGTGTCAGCTTTAAAAAATAAATACCACATTAAAAAAAAAAAACCAACAACAACAACAAAAAAGAAAGTTACCAAGTGCTTGCAAATACCACTTGACTAAAGGCCTATTATTGGCCGTTCAAACTGATGGTTAAAAAAATGGTGGGTGCTAAAAGTATGAGGACTCTGCCTCAGAGGGTAGCAAGATGCTGGGAACAGAGTGCAATCTCTCTGCAACAGCAATCCACAGGTCATCAGTTCAGAGAGAAAAATACATGCTTCTTTACTGACACAGACCAAATCGAGCTGTATTGAGGCAATAGCTGGATTCTGAGTATTCCAGGATATTCAGTATTAGTTTAAGTAACCCTTTTTTATACCTAGCAAAATGCTTGTGACTCTGGCAACATCCAAATAAAAATTAATTATGTACTGTACCAGAAGAGAGCATCTGGCTGAACTGGGGGGATGAGGTGGGTGGGAAAGAATGAAAAAGCTCAAACTGCATTTTTTCCTCTAGATTTAAATGTGTATTACAAAGAAGGGAACAGAAGAAATCACTTTTTAGGAAAGGAGGCACAGCAGACCCTGTACCAGCCCCCTCCCCTCTCCCTCTGTGTCACGTAGACATACAAGCAGAAAAGTCCTTGGGTCTTTCACCTGAGGTGCCCTCACTGGTACAAAGAAAACCTGGGGAAAATTGTTGGGCTTACACAGAGAGAGCAACCTCTGCTCAATGCACAGACAACTCATGCCACTGGGTTAGCTAAAAGGCTTTCTTAGTGCAACTCCAAACATTTTTATTTAGCTAATATTAGAAAAGCTTTTACAACACTAAAAGGCTATGGTGGCACTGGTTTAGGGGTTGGGGGAACAGGAAGAGCAAAAATGATGTCCCAGGAATGAAGATAGGGACTAATTTTCATGCTCAAGCAAGGCAAGGGAGAACCCATGTGAAATGAGGGGGAGCAAGAGGTGGGACATACCATCATATATATATTTTTTTTAATACAAAAGGAGCAAACTGGACTGAAAGTTAAAAAGCAAAGCATTAAATAGAATGCTTTTTTTAACTCTTAAGAATGCCATTATCATAGATTTTAGTCCACAGAAAAGTAACATGCAGTTTAACATATGAACAGCTTTTAAAATGAGCACACTACAGGCCATGCAACATACGTGCAGCTTCTGAAGATATAAAAAAAGATCATATTTTCATACTAAAACTGCACCAATGTCACCTTGCAGAAGATCCACACCTATTTTAAACAAAACATCACTCTCTTGTCTACTTCTATTCACAGACCCATTTAAATAGACTGACATTTGAAATAAAGGAGCAGGTTTTATGAGGAAAGCAGGTTTCCCATAGTTAGGTAAACTGCATAACAAAACACATTAATGACAGGATATTACATATACCAACACAATAAAAATACAGGCAAAACTTTCCCCCCCCCAAACCAATTATACAGTGCTTCTCCTATGTAAAAATGCAAACTGCTTCAGACAGAAGCCACTAAAATCCATCTGAGTAGTATAGCATACAGAGAATCCTGTTGTCTAGCAACCAAGTGCACCAAGAATAATTCCTGCTTATATTCAGAGATGTATAAATTTCTTCATGCCAGTGCACATCACACACGCACACACACACAGAAGCACATACCTTTTGCCCCTCTGAGCACAAATCCAAATCCTTCATTGTCTTTTTTCTGCAGGACCACTGCCTTTTCTTCTATTATGCAGTCACTGTAGAGAGAATTCCGAGGATAGCGACCATTATTACATCCCTTCATCACCACTGTAGTAGCTGCTCCTCCAGTGTGCAGGTTCATCATCATCACAGCCCGTTAATCAAATAATATTGCAGTAACCAAGCATGGGTAAATATAGAACAAATAGTAGCGAGGGGAAGACAAAGACTCAGCTTAATGATAAAAGAGAACATGACAAAGCAACTTAGAGGGAATAAAAAAGGCAGAGAGGAAAAAGAAAGAAGAAGAAATCATGCATGGTGGTTTGTGTTCTATATGAATGACTGAACGAACATGTGATCATGTAATCTGTGGGCTAGCTAGGACTCTAAAAGGAAAAAAAGTAAGTGAACTAAATGACAGTATCATTAATAAACTCCTCAATCGTGGATGTACCAGATGCATCTTCTAGTGAAGCCAAAATGAAACCAACCAGAAGAAAAATGAGGCAGCATTTTAAATTTAAAGATAATAAATTATGATTTTATATTAGCTAACTAAAAGGCACAAATATATTCTGAAAGCTATGCCTTGCATCAAAAGCCCTTTTTCAATCCTATTGAATGTTGCATGCTGCAAGAATCCCACATGATCATCTGACAGCCTACAATGCTAACAACGTGCAGCTGCCTTGGCGTCATCAAGCACAAATTTCCACAGCATCGAGAATCTGCATAATTGAAATAGTAACAAGGCATGCACAAGCAGGAAAACACATTTCTAAGGAATATTTCCCATCTTCTGATAAACAATATTATAAAACAAGGAGATGGTGTAAAGGACTATTTATGTAAGCAGCATGTCCTTAAAGAGAAAGTAGCCTTAGGAATCTTACTGTCATTGGCTGAGAAAAAAAGTAGACGGCAGATGAAGAAAATGCATAAAATCCACATTAAAATGGGATCTTTCATAGATGGGGAATGACCTGTAAAAGCCTTAAGTTGTTCAGGGTCTTTCCTTAAACATTAGGTTACTAAAAATAAGCTCAAAGGAAAAAAAATAATAATAATTTTGAGCACTCTTTTAAGAATAAAACCATTAGACAGCACAAGTTGCAAGACCTTCTGAATAAAGACAGTGTCAGGGGTTAAGTATTCATGAATCATAAGCACTGCAACACACGCTGCTAGGTTGGCTTTAAAAGCTATTTAGGATAGAAAGAAATATGAGCAAGTTTTATTTTCTGAATTTTTTTTTTTTTTTTGCTAGTCAACTATTGTTACCCCTGGGCTCGTGCAGAATCTAGTCAGTAAAGCACTGAGTACAAGAGACCGGATCTGCTTCAGTGCCATTAATAATCCAGAAGGGGAGGAGGAAACTAATTAAAGAAAAATTGGTGTGACCTTTGTATTTAAAACTCTGAACAAAGGCAAGGCTGATGATAGCAGGACAGCAATGGACAGCCTCCAAACTCCAGACCTTTCATGTATCTCAGACTATTCTTTTGGTGCCTTTCCAACTCTAAGTGAGGGATGCAACTTCATGTTACTGCTAAAGGGATGATGTAAGTATGTCTTTCAAACCACAGGGTATTTACACAAGACGCACAAGTAAAAATGACCACAGTGGTGACTTTCTGAGCAACAGATGATCTTTGTAAGTATCAACAGCTTCTGAATACTCTCCCTCAACTTATTATTTACTATCTAATTCAGACATCATCTTTTCTTAGGATTACTATCCCTGCTATGGAAGTGAAATTTAAGAAGATGTCTATATCTGGAGAAAGCCAAACACACTCCTGTTCAGTGATATCAGCACGGGATGGAATATGCACCCCTCACAGCCCACACTGTAGGAGCTGCAGCTGCAGCCCTCCACCAGCATCCTGATAGTACAGAAACTGACTGAATCCCTGAGCACACTGGCTTATTTTCATTTCACCACTCACATTTTCAAGATGGGGCTCCACACTTATCCACTGAAGAGTCAACAGGAAAGTTGTCTCCAGCATTTCTCTTAATACACCATGAAATTAATAAAACTGATTTCCTTCAAGTATCCTTGTAAACAATCAATAGCTTAATGAAAATTAGAAAGCTACTTTTGAGAACCTAATCATAGAAAGTGCTTGGTTCAAAGAACACCCCTCCTCTCCTCTACCCAAATCCTACTTGTATCTCAGTTCATTACTATCTAGACTTCAGGAGCCCATTAGCTAGATACCTCATCATACCTTTCTCTGATTCCTTCCTTGCTGTTGACAAAACCAAACAAATTCTTAATATCGTCCCTTAAAAAGCTGAAGGCTCAAGTTCCAAAAGCAGTGCAGAAATCTTGGATCAATTCACCTGATCAACATTAGGCATCTATGCCTAGAAGAACCAAAAAGCCATCTGGGGTTCTTTCACAGTCAGCTAATGAAATGACATTTCCAAGTTACACTCACTTCCTCCTGCTGTGGAGGTCTGCGACTGTTCAGATTCAAAGTACAAAAACCACCTAACTTTTTCTTTTCATGCACAGCACATTTATCCCATAAACCTCACAGTTTTATACTTCAATTTAGACATTGACAGTGGGAATAAATTGCCCCAATTTTACAAAGCTTTGTCTTTTACACACAAAAGGGAGGGGAAAGGGAAGAAGATCAACGTAAACTTTTGGTAACAAAATATATAAACTGGTATCTACTGCTTGACAAGCACAGCTTACTAATACACTGTTTCAGTCTTGTACTACCTAAGGAAAACTCCATCACAGCCTGTAAAGCTAAAATGTAGGTTTGAAATGAATCAGATGTGTAGCCATTTCTTCTCATTTCCATGCTAGGAGAAGGGGACCTGCAATAATCTTAAGGCATGAACGGTTTGAACTTGTTGAAAGCAATCACAGACAGCAAATTGATTCTCTACACCCCAGTGCTGCTGAGCTAAGAACCAGCAGCAGGAAAAGGATGAAAAACAAACGTCTGCACACAAATGAACTGAACTTGCAACCTTCATACCCCTTCTCCCAGGAAACTCACGTTGCATGGGGGCAGAAGAGGGGAAAAGAAGTTTAACCTTAAGTTTTGGCAAAATTGCTTTTTTTGTTTGTATTGCCATGACCAGGTTCTCTTATTTCAATGTCAGAATGGACCTCTTCAGGGAAAACATGTCTGTTCACAGTCTACCTGGTCTTGGCAGCCAAAGCAGTGCCAAATGTAAAAGTGGATCAAAATTTCACAATGAACCTTCTCGGCAGCATTTATTTGATCTTGAGGGTGTTGTAAATACTTAGCAACAGAATGGATATGGGATATAGCTACCAGTGACAAAGAGAGGTGACATTATGGTATAAACCTGTTCCGAGGTCTGAGATCAAGTGAGAAGAAGATCTTCACAGAAGATCTTCTTCACAGATCCTTTGAGTACAGTGTACGGCTCTCCATGAGGCAGAAATGTCCCTGCTGTCCATGATACAAGACTTTTCAATAGGTAAAACCCTTAAAGTCCATTTCTGTCCCACATCAAACTGAAATGAAACAGCGTCCATTTCAGAGATGAGCTTTCAGAATATTACTAGTTCCATTTTATGGTAGTAAAATGAGTAATTTTAAAATCAATAGCTCATTACTTAAATAGGGCACACATTACTTTGATTCTGGGCTGTGTAAGTCCAAGATTCATTGCATACAAAGTTAAATGCAAATTACATCCTATCAAGTGCAGAATATTTCTGCATGAAGTACAATCTTAAATAGAAAAACTTCAGGCCTCCAAAAAAAATGTCAATCTCAATTCACTTTTCCTTTATCCAAAGACTAAATATTAGAAAACATACTTGTTCCTGAGTTCATGTAGCTTCCTTAACACTCAAGAATTGTGCAGATCTGTCAGAAATGCCATAATTTTACAGATTTACCAATGGAGAAAAGGAAATAAAGAGATTTACCCATGGTCAGACAGACATCTGAGATTTGAACTCAGCACTGTTACATTCAACTTAACAACGATTATTTGTGTAGGCTTTTCAAGACAGCAAAAATTTCTACTTTGCTAACAGCCCATTAAGCCAATAGTTGAGGAAAGAAGCAGAAATGTCAAGTCCTTCATAAAGATCTGTATGGAGAAAATAAAGGTTGAATCACAGGTTCCTGGTGGAGGCAAACCCATAAAAACTAGCTTCTGTTTCACAACTAGAATAACTAAACCCTATCTTAAAGCATGACTTCTTCCAAAAGTTAAAATACTAGAGATGGAAACTATTAGGACCACTGGATGTGTTTAGGCAAGTTTGTATTGCACGTGTCATTGCTGATATCAATCTGAAAAACAGCACATAGAGTAAACTCCCCTGGAGGTGATCATCATTATTTGGAAACAAAAATGGCTCTTTGGTATATTGTCAATCTCTAAGGCAGAAGAAAGAAAAAAAAACCACAAAAACTTAACTAGGAATTCTTTTATTGATTCTTTCCCATTGTGCACCCCCTAGAAATGGCATCTAAGTCTAAGCTTTTCAGCTTTAGCAAACTGGACTACAGCTTTCCAAGGCAGAAAAGTTATCCAGATCACACGTGAGATTCAGAGTTACAACCAAATGAGCAGCCACAGACCCTTCAGTCATATCCTTGAGAAGTTATGATCTCCAAGTTCACTTTTTCCAGCTAGCCAAATCTCTTCATTAGATCCTTTCTATGTCCTCCCCTCAGTACCTTGCAGTTTCAATCTTTTTGACAGATGTACTGAATTCACAGCTAGCTACATGTTAGCAGGATCAAACCACAACCCAACAACAGAGGAAACGCCTTCTTTATACTTTGCAAATATCAAATAGAGATCTTTCATCGTGAGAAAAGCAAGGCTGCATATTTTCCATTGAAATTCATTTGTTGACGAAAGAGGTAAATGCCAAACTGTAGCATGTTAGAAAAGACAGTTTCATATTCCCTAATTCCCATCTATATTGCACAGGTCTGTATTACACCATGAGGAAATTACAGACTACAGTAAAACCTGACAGGGCATATAACTTCTTCCACTTAAAAAGGTGTTTCATTCACACTTTAAAACAAGTAATCAAGCTGCCTTTATTGGATTTTGAGTACTTGGTAAAAAATGAACTGTTCTTCACTAAGTAACCAAATCGGTAGGGAAGTGATTCAATAGGAATTAGGAAGTGAGAAAGATTGTGGCACTTCTAGCCCTGTGATTGACAGAGTTGCCCAAAAGGTTAAGCATAATTAAAAAGAAGCACCTTATGTTAAAGAAAGTAACAGCACCATATACGCCAAGGAGTTTATGCTATGAAACCTTACAAAGAAATACAGACAAACATTAAATTCTATGACACAAGTGCAAGTAAGTTACACAATTTCATTACGTAGAACCAAAGACAAACTTGCTCTCTCAATGTGTGTACACCAATCCACATTCTTTAATTACACTTAGTATCATAATTCTTCAGTGTGGAGGGGAAGGGAGTAGGTGATCTGAAGTAATACCCAAGTCAATTGATTTGGTTATTACTGATTTTGTTGTTTTCCCCTTTTTCACCCTAAGTTGCTGAAACTGTAACCACTAAAGTGACATATTGATACAGCAAACCAGGAAGTGCTGGGAATATAAATCATCCAGCAAAAGCCTGGTTTTATACTATACAGATATCTCAGGATAGAATATGACAGGAAAAGAAAAAGTCAGTGGTAAAGTCATGATCCTATATATACATAATCTAGATATAGGATGCATACATGCCCATATGTATGGATATATCGATATCCATATTGGAATATATAATACATACACGTATATATAGTCTGTTTTTTAAAGAGAAATGTAATTCTCTTGCATTTGCCCTGGCAGGGAGAAAACAAAAAAACCTCATGGGGTGAGGAGAGTGGCAAAGTGAGCTTAAAAAAGGAAAAGCTTCACTCCTCTACTTCAAGTAATTTCATTTGTATTTTAAAACTAAACAGATCAAGTGCGACACAAACAAAGGACAAAGTAAACATGAAACATTCAGGCAGGTGTCCTTCTAGCACAGAACATGAGAGTTTTATAATGCCGAGTCCTTCAAACCCTTTCAGACAGATATTCCATCAATCACATTAGTATTTTGGGCTACAGCACACTCCACTTACACCTGACACTGAGTAGCAATTTTCAGTTGTAATTATCAAGCATTTGAGCAATCTAAGGCTGCACTATGAAAACATTAATATTCCTTTCTCATGCTGTGAGCCTTGAACAGACAGACTGTACAAACACATACATATGTTTAGGTAACTAGAATATTCATCCACCTTATTTTTTTTGTTTCTGTTTTTCTACCCCAAACCAGATGCAGTTTCAGCACCTACAACTGCCACCAAACCACACAGAAATAGAAATTTTCTCCCTAAGCATCTTCACATCTCAAGGGTTTGCAGAGAAGGAACAATAAGAATAATAGCCATGAGTAACATCACTGCTTTTCTATATGTTTTAAATCAGAAATTTTCCAGATGTTTTTGCTCAAGGTATTATCACAGACAACCACAGTAACAAAGAAAAGATCATGTTCAAGGTTAGCAATTGGGACAAGTAACAAAGGTAGAAGCAGGGATGTAAATGCCAATCTAAGATAGTGGTACGAGTGTATAAAAACTTAACTATCTATAACAATAAAGATTTTCTCCAGCTGATGCAGCATCTGAACTAGTTCACAGAGCTTGTTAATCAATCTGTCTGCTTATCTCAGACTTGTCACACATCAGACATGACTTTCAACTTCTTTCCTTCCCTTTTCAGGGGGAGTCGCTGGAAGCTACACCTATCCAGGCTGCGTTGGACTTCTGTTGGCAGTCAGAGCCCAAGAGCCTGTCCCTGCCAAAGGCCAAAGCAGAGAAGGATCTAAGATATTGACAAACACATTTGATGCTTCCCCAAAGTGCTTCACCAGCTCCCAGTCAAGCTGTGCTACTTGCTTCTGGTCTTACTGAAAACCCTGGTACGCTGTGTTCCTTTCTTCTTGCAGAGTTTTCTCACCATGCTTTGTCACAGGCACATTCCATGGTAACACAGGGGATTAGATCTGCCTTCCTCAGCATCTCTTGATTTGTGTTTCTAGAATACATTTTAGTCACACTTTCAGTAAAAACGACAAAAACAAAAAGAAGTGTTTTATTAACACCTTTTAAACGCGTTACGAGCCCTTTAAGGTAGCAGGTTGACACTGCAGGTCTTTATAACAATTACTAAACTCACTCTACATTTCAGCATCCTAACTTACTTTACTCAGCTGTTCTAAACATACTAAAGGCTAAGCATAAAAAAAAAAAAAAAAAAAAAAGGAAAGAGAATATTGGATTCAGGACTAGTGATAACCATGTGTTTCAAACTAGTTTTCGGGGATCCCTCAGGGTTTCCATCACACCCTGTTTGCTATGATGAGCAGGAGGAATTCTCATCCTCCTGTCCTACTTTCCTTGGAAACTAAATACAGCTCTAACCACAAGAAGTCTGAGTAACCCTTACTGGTCATTTCAGCTGCACAGGTGTATTTCACTTAAAATTCCACATCGTACAGAAGTCTACAGTGTTTTAATCATCCAAGTTAAAATGACTGTAAAATTCTATGGCACTTAGGTAGAAGGCTTGTTACAAAGGAGTTTCAAGTTCTGCCTCAAAACAAGTGAGGTGTTAACAAAGGCAGAGAGGAAAACTTTGGCAAAAATATTTTCCCACTTTTTTTTCTTCTGCAAGAGCTTCAAAAATATGGTATAGAGTAAGAAGCTTTGATTTTCTAGGATTTTACTGAGAAGACATTAAGAGGTGATTTCAATTAAAGTTTAATGTCACATATTCCCTTTAAAAATCCTGACTAATTACTGTATTATTTTACAGTCTCATTAATGTCAAAAAGGAGGTGGCAAGTCTACCTTTTTCCTGAAATATATTCTCCCCTCTCTCCGCTTCTCTACATTAAGACCTTGTGTTATTTCAAGCTTCCCCCAAACTTTGTTGCAAAGAAGGTTGAGAAATGTCCATCTTAACAGCTTTCCTGTCTAACAGCGTCATAAGTTTCAGCAGTTCTGTCAAAGGATGGCCAGTTTAGCCATGTGAAAAGTCACTGGCTTTATAGACACAAGCTGGTTGGACTTGATGGTCTTGAAGGTCTCTTCCAACCAGAATGATTCCATGATTCTATGAAGAGAGAGAGGTCTGCTTTATTTAAATTGGCTCTTACCTTTCTTAAGTGAATGTTGAACTGGAATCTCTCTTTATTGCCCCCTTTTCTTTGGTGTTCAGCTATAGCTTGTTGGTTGTGTTGACGAGTAATTTATTAGAAAATAAAAGCTTCATATTTCCAGAAAATTTATTTTTTTACCCTGGAGACAAGGTAAAAATTTCAATTTATCATTTCTACTCAATTGAGTAACTAATTTAAGATACATGGAGTTTAATTTCAAGTGTATTTCTGGTATTTGAAGTGTTTACAGTAAAGGTAGAAACCAGTTTAGCTCTAGTTAAAATGGTTCTGCAAATCTGACAGTGCTACACCTCAGTCTTTGGCAACGCTGGTTTAAAGGATCACACAATCTACTCAATATAAGCTCTAGTTTTCAACTTAATTCTGAGAAATGTTATCTGTGCCAAAGATGATTTTATTTTTTTTCAGTTAAAAAATAGAAGGTGACAGTGTTTTTCATAAATCTGCAGTTACCACTCTTTCCTAATGCACATATTGAACTTAAAATTCACTACTTTTCTGTTCAGAATTTTGCAGTGAGGTCAGTTTCAATGAAACACTTATCCATTAGATGAATTTTCTGTCAGAGAGAGCAGGCACACCCTGCAGTATCACCAGCTATTCAATTGGTATATCTGAAATCATTCAAACCTTGCATCCCCACCTGCAAACCACAACCTCTGAGGACAGAGCTAGCATCTGTCCCTTGGCTCAGCTAAAGAAGAGTTTCAAAGGACTTGGGTAAAGAATTGCTCTCTGCGCCAGGTTCTTGGCATTTGTCAGCAATCCAAGGTAAGGGTTTAAGTCAAAGCAGTCTAACCCACTTGGGACACAAGGCCAGATCTTTATTCCAGGTGAACGTCTTGACACCAGCTATAGCTTGCTCTTTAGCAGGTCCCTCTTTGTAGGGTTTGACCCAACTCAACTTATAAAGAAATAGATCTCCAGCATATCTATTTTGTCTCCCAACAAAAGACAACCTCCTCCTCCCATCAACCTAAAGTTTTGCACAATGGAAGTGACCAGCTTTACTCAGAGATGAAAGTTGACCCCTGTATGACATCTTGCTAGTTTCTTCTTCTAAGAGGATAAAAAGACATATGTTGCCTTCCAGTCACCTTTAGAATTTGCCTTGTAGATCAAATTCTGCAAATGAAACAAAGATTTGTGAAAATCTGTCTGGGAAGAGGAAAAGGAAAAAAAAAAAAAAGGAAAGAAAAAGTGGCTTTAAGTCATTGCTCCCACTGGAGGAAAGCCCACAGGGCGAGCTCAACACTTATTTGTTCCTCTTGGCCTGCCAAAGCTTAAAATTGCATCACTTACAATCAAAGGCACCATATGTTGGCTTTTGCTCATCTAGTGATTAGGCGAGAGGAAGGCAGCCAAAGGTGTAGTGGGGCAGAGCATTAAAGGTCACGTAGAACGGAAAAAAGTCACAACAGTGGTGGCCAGGAAACAGGAATGTAAAGGGCTAATTGATAGAAATGTAATCATTCCCTTCTCCCCTGAGAAACAAACATTTTGATCTGGTTTCCTCTGCTCTATCCTTACAGGTAATTATGTGGCTCCTGTTTCTAACTAACCTGGTACGACACCCTTGCAATCCTTCCTTGCTGTCCTCACCTGTCATTTCCACTTCTTTTTCCTTTTTTTTTTTTCTAATTTTCTCTACTCTAATTTAGAAAACTTTATTCCTCCCTATGCACAGGACACAGGCTGCTGCTTTCAGTTCTGACATTTAAATCCATTCTGTCCTCCAGCATCGCACTGGAGGAGTTACAGAGGAAATACTGTTGAGTTCAAGAGTTGCTGTGCAGGAAAAGGCACATCCACCAAATCAGCCATGATTTTCTGCACCCCTGGTTACTCAGTTAGGTTTTTCACTAGCACTAGAAAGTAGATCCTTATAGTTTTTCCAAAAGAGCATTTTAAATTTGGGAAAGGCTGTATTTATTTTTTTTTTCCAGCTTTGATCTTTGAAACTGTTGTTTTCTCTTTGCTAACATTTCACTGCTAAAAATTGAGGTGAAGATCTAGCCCAGATGCTAAAATCAGCATCTCACTGAAGTACTTTAAACAAACTTCACTATTAAGGCAGCAAACAACTTAAAAAAGCATTTACAAGTTCAGGGAAACTATCACCTGCTGTAAAGTTTTTCCTCTTACTGGAATGGTATTAGACTTTAATATTTCATCTGCATGCAATTCTACTGCAGATTTCAATGGAAAGATACCACAGTTCAGATATGTACACACATACACACCCTTTGTGCCTCCTATTTTGGTTATTATTTGAATAATTTTCATAGTCTCCAACATAAACCACTCCATTGTGGCAGCACACAACAGCAGGGGAGGGGAAGTGCAAAGTTGTTTATTAGCAAGTAAGATCATTTTCATTAGAAATTAAATAACCGTAAATGAAAAAAAAAAAAAAAATCCCATTTTACATCTCCACCTATTCCACACAATCAACAATGCTTTAATTAATGCTTAAACATATATATAATTTTCCAAATTGCATTAACTTATATTCCCCCAGTTAATGAGGCACAAGGTATTAACAGTGAGCTACCCTCCTCTTTCTGCCTCGTGCATTAGGAGCAGTTCAATGCTCTCAGATTATTATACTCACAGAAAATTAATTGATTTTAAACAGGCATCAGGCAAGCCCAGCAAAATATCTTTAGAAATAAGGAAAAACTACCCCCACACAGAAGTTCTTACATACTTTGTTGTCTGTGATTTGGTCAGTGCTGACTGTTCTCTATGCCTAAAAGAACCAAGAGTATCCCGTCTGCAGAGATCATAAAAAAATCTCAGTGAACATTCAGATGGAACCACATGACTCTATCACGGGGTTGTACCTATGTATCTATTTTATTCCAGCTAGGAGCATACTCAGATTTTTTCCTACCATCTCCCAGACAAAAATTGAACTAAGTATATATGGAAAAAAGTTCAAATACTACTGGTTTTACTTCTTTCCACCAGAGGAAACCAAGAATTACGTTTAAAATCCATGCCTGCAGCTAAGAAGAACCGTAAAATCACTTTCAACTTATTATCAACGCATCAACCCCAGAATAAAGTAAAGAAATGTGAATTTATTGTGAAGAATGAACAACATCCATTTTAATCTCCTTACTCCAGTTCCTGCAAGAGATCAAGTGAACAGTATAAACTTCACAGAAAACAGTAGTACAGTAGAACTGGTGCCATCCAATAGAAAACCAATAAATTCAGTCATGCCAATGCAGAAAGATCTCTTTGCTATATAATGGTACCTCTCTTGTTGTCTCCCTCACCATACTGCAGGCCTAGGGAGAACCAACAGGAAAATGTGGCAAGCAGGATATATAAAAAATAACAACAGCTCTTGTACATCCCTTCAATTTTTGTAAAGATCCACGTGGCAGGATCTAACAGATTGCTGCTGATGGCTGCACACAAGCAAGCAGCACTCAAGCACCTACGCTAGAGTCACTGCAATGTGGAAGGGGGACCACTGCTAAGCCATAATCAGGAAAACGACCATTCTGTAATGACCAGAATTCTATGAAATGCTTTTAATCCATTTAAAATATGTATTTAAAGTGAGGATTAACTGTATTTTTCTGGAAAGAAGACAATCTGCTCCTGTAAAATATCTGCATGAAGCCAGATATCAAAGTAGACGAAAGCATTTCTGCATCTGAGAGTTTCCACTAAAACAAGTGTAATTACCGTGTAACACACCTAATGCTTCAACTCTTAAAGCAGCACCATTTACATCACAACTCTGGGACAAAGACTGAGGTATTCAACAGGTAGATTCAGCATGTTAAAAACCACAAAGCACTCTGCAGCATGCTGAAGGGGTAGACAGCTTTGGCTGTGCCCAAGAGTCTCTTGGAGCTGTCTAGGATTAAAGCTGATACTGCTCCATCCAACCGTGCAGGTGACAATGTAACAGAGGATTCCTGGGAAATAGAGCTGTGAAGAATCTCTCCCTCTATTTCTATGGTTTTTTTCAGGTGTTTGTATGTAAATTGGCTTTTGAGCAGTTGCTTGTGTCAGCTTCTGGGCTCGTGAGACATGGATGCTGCCACCTGACTCCAAGTAGGGACCATTAGGGTTAATGAATTAAGCTTTTAATTAGCTTTCTTACACATCCCTCCCAAACTACACAATCCAATTTTCCTCTTTTTCTTCATCCAGAAAAATAAAACTAAAACCAGAAGGCAAATCACTTTGGTCCCATCATTTACTTTGTGGCCACAAACCTTTGAAAAAGGTTATTTATTATTTATTATTACATCCTCGCCGGTGGCGTTCTTAATTCTGCTGCAGCCATAGGATGTCAAGAAATGGCACCAAGAAAACCTTTCCCATGCAGTGATTAGCACCAGTTAAAGTGCTTAGAAAAAAAACCAACATAGATGTTAAAGTCTATTGTACTGTGTAGAAAGAGAAGACACACAAAAGGCAGGAATGTATGTATGGGATACATTATGTATCCCATAATTCAGAAGTGTATTGAAGCTGGCATTCAGTTATGCTATTGACTTCTGCTGTTTTGTTCATCTGGTAGGGGTGCGAGGGAGATGATGCAATTAATGCAGTAGAAAAAGTTTTCACTGTTGTGTTCTGAAGTTTCCAAATCCATGAAGGCAGCTGGATCATGATTCCCACCAAATCAAGTTTGTAGTCTTTACATAGTACCAAAATTATTCCTGCTATTTAGTTCTCCAAGGTATGAAAATGAAGTTACCACTCCATCATCAGTCACATCACATTTAAAATTGCACTAGCATTTTACATTTGAAATTAAACAACTAACTAATTTTACACAATTTAATTTTGTAACAATTTTGTCTCCTCTCTGATTTTACTGACTGAAAAATTCACTGTCCTATCTTGAGACAGTAATCAATTCCCCCACTTCAGTTAAAAAGCAGATAAAAAGTTGTCATTTCTAAAGGTTTACCTTCTTTTTAATTTAGTTTTTTTAAGAAAGATTTTATTTTGTTTTTAAATTCCAACATCCATTCTCTGTCTAGAATAAATTCTGTCAAACTAGAATTTGGCACTGATGAAGTAAGTGATTTAAGGCCTGTAAATAGTTTCTTTGAATTAAAGCTATTCCTGAACTTCAACTACACTTCTGATGAATATTTATAATAGTTGGGAAGCTTTTGTTTTGCTGGTCACGGTACTGCCCATCCAGCCTAGACACGACCAAGCCAAACACTTCCTAACAAACTCCATGGGATTTGCCTCAGCTCTCAAGAACAATGTCCCGTGGTTGTCTTTGACCACTGCTGACCACAAATACAGGGAAGACACAAAACACCAGGGACATGTAAAAGTGGTCTTACATTAGCTCCTTCCAACTTCATTGGTGTATCTGCTCTTTAGGTGATGGTTTTAAACTAAAAGGGGAGATTCAGACTAGCTATAAGGAAGAAAAATTTTATGAGGAGGATGGTGAGACCCTGGTTCGTGTTGCCCAGAGAGTTGGTCTATGTCCCATCCCTGGAACTATCCCAGGTGAGGTCGGCCGGGGCTCTCAACAACCTGCTCTAGTTGCAGACCTGCTCACTGCAAGGGGGTTGGACTAGATGACCTTTACAAGTCCCTTCCAACCCAAACCAGTCTGTGATTCTGTTCTATGACTCCACGATTTTTCTGTGCCTGCTCTCTGCTCCTCTCTGTGGCCCTAAGACATTTCAAACAACTGCAGCCTTGGGCCATGGTGTTTCCTGGGGTCTGACACCATAGGTGCTGTCTGCTTGTTCCATCTGGGCAGGCAGAAGGAAATTTTGCCTGTCCCACTGGCCACTTCAGCCTCCAGAGCTGCAGCTTGGAACCAATGTCCAGAGACAGGTATTTACTCCTGTTTGTCCACCAAGAGCTCCTGCGAGAGTAAGAAACTTCATCCTCTCTCACACGAATGCCAATGCAACAGAGCCCATTCTTCCCTTCCACACTTGTCCATCTGCATCAGATTTAAAGGGGAATGTTTGAAAGTTACTCATTTGTAAAAAGGTTTTAATAAAATAGTAAAGGATTCCACATAAAGGAATGCCAGTGGTAGCACCATATGACAGCTGCAAGAGCCAGCATCATTTTTGCATAACAGAATTAACGTATCCCATCAGCATTTAAAGCAGATAATACATTAGCCCTGGTAGTTTCAACTGTTATATTTGTATGATATTAAATGACTATTTGCACTGGCAAGCAAGTCTCATTGCCTTTCTATATATTAGTAAGTATACTACTCATTATCCTGAAGTATTAATGTATGGATAACTGATCTCTTATGCAAAGCTGAAATAGGATTTAATGAACCTCCATTACTCAAGCTGCACATTTTCCTAAAGATGAAAAATGCCATGTACAATGTATTTTCCTGCATGTGAATAAGCCCATTAATATAGATTTCTGAACAGAGTGTTTCTACTCAGCAGTTTTTGCCCTTTGGGAAGGAGAAGGAAAAAGAAAAGGGAGCAGACACTTCCCCTCACTCCCCCACATCATCTCCAGCAAGGAATTGGATCGGCTTTGTGAATGCTTTGGTTTCAAAGCTCTTAGTATATAGGTACTTCTCTGAAAACATTTATTACGAGGTAGCTGCAAACAGTTCGATCTGTTTTCCTGCATTCTTCCCCTCCTTTGATAGGTAGCAATGGCAAAAGTAATCAAAGAAGTAAAATTTGGAAAGATCAAGAATTGCTGTTAGTTTGACATCGTTTGCCTCTTAACAAATCCCCTCCCTGAAGAAGCCCGTGCTATGAATGACATCTATATGTACTAACTAAACACACTCATCTCCAGTTGGAGTCTTCAAGGTAAACTCATTCTCTTTAGCAGCAATTCATATGCACCAGGAAAATTACCAGTTACGTGTAAATAAAACCTGATTTGCAGCCTCAGTCAGGTATCTGAAACAGAACTTTGTGTGCTACTGCAGTTTTAGGACAAGTCCTTGAGCTCTATTTTGTTTAGGAAAAAGGTATCAGAAGAGTGTTTCACTGTATGTCATGTTAGTAAAAGATAAAAAAGCAAATTTACCTTTCATCATGGTTTAAGCTCTCTGTAAATACTTCATTACAGTAAGTTATTATATGTGCCTCAGAGCAACAAGCTTTTTTTTCTTTTCCAGCAACTATCTGGGTTGGGAAACTTGGACACCAAAAACATTACTTTTTTTCCTTGCTGTTATTTAACAAAAATTCTAAAATTACTGTCCTTTTCTCTATGTAAAAGTGTGTTAAGCAAACCTACCTTTCCACTGTATTTCTAGGAATTTCCCATTAATTCCACCCTCTCCTGCCTTTCCCTCTCAGTTATGCTTCTATATGGGTCCACTGGGTTTCAGATTCTCTCTGGAAGCTATCCTTGAGTTTTCTTTGAAACTTTGCTGGGAAGCTGCCAGGAAAACTCCGTTGCTTTTCCCTCTTACTGCTCAGAAAATTAATAGATATCGACACCAAAATGAGGAACAATTACAGACACACTTCATACCTGATTTCCCAACAACAAGGCTGTACAAGAACTATCATTTTATCTGATAAACTCTCCTGCTCAGCTATAGTTCTGAATCAGGTAATATAAGTTTTTGGAGAGCTTTGCTCTTGCACTGCACAAGCCAAATACCTTAAGAGGGAACAAAAAAAAAATTCATCCAAAAATAAACCCACCTCCTCCCTTTCTCCCCAAACCACCAAACATCTCACACACTTTCTGTGACTTTCCAAAAGCAGCAAGTGTAATCCATTCAACCCAACAGCTCTCTGGTTAAGAGACATAATTCAGCACCACTGAGATGAGGTTCAAGCCCTTAGTCTGAATATGGCTTTTGGCCTCCTGCTTGCAGAATAATCGCTTTAAACAAAAGATTCCTGGCTAATTCAGAAAGGCCGTGGCATTGTTCTCTCACAAGAATTGACCTGAATTTTCTTGGGAAAAGAAGAAGAAAAACATCCAAACAACTCCCCTGCTGTAAAAAGGAGAAAAGGAAAAAAGCAAAAGAAAAAAAAAAAAAAAAAGAAAGGTGTTGATGGGACTGATATTTCCTAATGGAAAAATCTTCTGTTAGAAAGCAGCAGCTGGCTTCCAAGTGGGATTTTTTTGTATCTCTGAGGCAACATGCTGGGGCCACAGCTTCTAGCTTTACAGAAACAGCCCTGTCCATTATCACTGACATACCCAGACGAGGCTATGAATTTCACAGAACAACGATCACTGAAAGAAGCTTGCAAAAAGCCAACTCTGCCCACTGGAAATGCAACCAGTAACCAGCGAACTTGTTCTGTAGAACAGCTTTGTGCTTCACAGTATAGGCTAACAGCTCCTCTTGACAACTTCATCGGTATGAGACTACCCAGTCAATCCCCACCATTGTCCAACAGTGAAAGCTCTGGCAACGTGGCTGATCGTGGCAGGGGGATACAGAAGATTTTGAAATGAGTTTCTCTATTCCTAAGTCACAGCAGCAAGAGTTGATGTCCTACAGCACAATGTATACAGTAACAGAACAATCAGAGCCTCCAAGACGGGATGATTGTGGCCAACCCACAAGCCTGGGTTTCCTCCCATCATGTCACCAAACCTTCCCTCTTCACGCAACACTCTTTCAAATCACAACTCAAGGCACTGCAGATTTCCATACTTTTCTGCTATTTAGAGGCTGTATGTAGCAGACAAGCAGCAGTGTCCTGCTTTTCAGAGCTCCACACACCAATCATTGGGAACAAAGAAGGACATCTTGGGTATTCAAACTTCTGCATCTCACTTGAACTCCATTCCCCCTCCCCAAATTATTTAACTGGCATAGAAACAATACATCACCCTCAGAACAAGGAATAATATCACATAATAAAACAAAGTTACCATATTGTCTTTTTCTTTTTTTTTTTTCTTTTCAAAAGTGTGGTACATGAAACTCTTTACACATTTCAGAATTCTTCTACTAAAAAGTACTAAAACAAATCTCCAAGTTGCAATTAGACAGTCAGCAGAAAAGCATAATGATTCCAGTCTATCATCACAATTTTCTCAGGAAGGCACCAACAGCTAAACAAGGCTCTGTACTTTCAAAATCATTGTTTCTACCAGAAGCTGGCTGTATGTCCAATGTACATGCATGTGGGAGAAGAACCTGCTTAAAAATCATGAATACTCAGGAGAAACTGCCAATAAATAATTTCTAAAATCCTCATTTCTAACAGCCTGTTTTCTACCTAGGATATAAAGATATTGTTCAGAACAACAAATCACAACAGTTTATTCTGGTTTTCTTGTCAGAAAATATGATTCTGACCTTGTGAAGTATCCAACAACCAAAGTGGTCCCTGCCTGTAGAAGCAGCTGGAACACGCTGCTTCTGTGAAATTCCTGATCTCTTTCACCACTCATGAAAACAAGAGTGACACTCATGACTTCATTACTCACTGTTTTCCTAGACCCATCCCATATAAAAAGAAGTAAGCTGTGATAAAAACCATTTTAGATGTAGAATGGTATCTTGAAAAGCTCTGTTTAGCAATCTGCTTCCTCTTCCCCTCAAAGTCTAAACCAAAAGTAACAATGAAATAAAACCCAGAAAGGTTTTGTAAACAGATTGTGACCAAAAAGAAAAATTCTTACCTTGAAGCATCAAAGCTGTCATAGGATCCAACTGTGTAGTGTCTAAACAGTTTCTTTGTTCTATCTGTTCGTGTTTCTGCACAAAGAAAAGAGAACTTTTAATAATACTCCTGTATTTCTTAATCAAGTGGTGTCTCAATTTGCAATTTCAAAGCAGATTTTTTGCTGTACATCAATAAAAGAAAACTTACAGTACTTCAGAGAATCACAGAATGGTTAAAGTTGGGAGGGACCTCTGGAGGTCACTTCTGCTACCCCCTTGCTCAAGCCTACAGCCAGTTGCTGAGGACATGTCCAGATGTTTTTGAGTATCTCTAAGGAGGGAGACTTCACAGCCTCTCTGGGCAACCTATTCTAGTGCTCAGTCACTCTCACAATAAATAAGTGCTTCCTCACATTCCCTTACAGAGAATTAACATGGTTTCAAGGAGTTTTGGGAAAAAAAAAAGAGTTTGATTTTGGAGTTGAAATATTATTTTATCACATCATACACATCAAATGGATCAGGAGAACTTCTTGTAGATCATGTATCATATCATTCACAAGTCTTAAAGTTCCACCCACATTCTCAGTGGCAAAACCTTACAAGTCCAGTTTTTGGTCCTTTTATAGCTTGGAGTAAAAGGTAAAAAGGGAAGGAAAGACAAAAGGAAAAAGGAAAAAGGAAAAAGGAAAAAGGAAAAAGGAAAAAGGAAAAAGGAATAAGGAAAAAGGAAAAAGGAAAAAGGAAAAAGGAAAAAGGAAAAAGGAAAAAGGAAAAAGGAAAAA